>PVJH01004368.1:114027-126724 GCA_004026705.1 Nesogale talazaci
CCCCCCCCCAAAAAAAAAAAGAGAGAAGAAGATAAACACAGGGTGTTTGGGTAAGACAGAGTTGAGGTTGAACTTCAATTCCTATATTCCTATGTGACCCAGACCATAGGACTTCAATCTCTCAGAGCCTTAGTTTCTGCCTTGTATGACAGGAATTGTAGAAGAGCTTGTTTAGTGGTATTTGCTGTGAGTTCAATGAGTTAAAGGGTGTGAAGTCTCACCCAAGTGTCTTAAGCAATACTTCATAAATAATAATACTTATCATTGAAAGCTTCGTTTGTGAGCCATACCATAGTCCCTGCCTGAGTTTTAGTGGGTGTTTCACAGTCTCAGAGGAATGGATTCATATACCAGGGGGTACCCCCAAAATACTGGACTTTTTTTTCAAAGCTCTGTATTTTTTTTTTTAACAAAACAACATTATCACCTTGTTTTGATAGTCTTCAGTACACTTAATACATTAGTCGAATCTGTGATTCCATTCTCTGAAATATTTTTTCAAACTCATCTGTTTGGATGGCTGAGTAGCCCCCCCTTGGTTTTTTCTTCACAGGCTTTCCATCGTCAAATCGCTGTCCTTTCAGGTTCCTCTTTATTCGAAGAAACAAAAAGAAGTTGCACAGGATGAGGTAGTAAGGTGTGTGGAGCCAGAGAAGGATGCTGGGTTTTTTTTTGTTTGTTTGTTTCTGCCCCAAACTGGTGCACTGAGATGGCCGTGTGAGGAGGTGCATTGTCCCTGTGGCAAAACCAGTCCTGTCTGCCACAAATCAGGCCATTTTTGTTGGTGCTCATTGCAAGGCAATGTTTTCAAAATCTCTAAATAGAAAACTTGATTAACAGCCTGACCTGGTAGAATGGATTCCAAATGCACTACAAGTTGACTTTTTCTTCCGTTTGGGAAGTTGGTGGATGTTAAGGATAAGGTTTGTCATCAATTGACATTTCACCTTTTTTTTTTTTTTTGAAATGAGAAAACTACTCAGACACTTGAGTTCTTCCCATAGCACGATCCTTGTAGGCTATGTTCAACATCACAACCTTTTCTGTGGCATTCTTCCTGGGCAGGAAACAAAATTACACAGCCAGACACTGTTCTCTTAAATCAGCCATCACAAAAAACAGGGTTGCAGTGAAAATGCTTTTACAAAAAAAATTCACTGTGACCAGAGAAAACCTTCCCAAGCAATGTCACAGGATGCACTCACTCAAAGCAAGTTGCTTGATGCTCGCTTAGTGGGGAAAATGTGTACTACAAACGCTTTGCCCAGCAAAGCTTTGTCCTGTATTTTTATTACTATTATTTTTTAGTATCCAGTGCAATAAGAACCACCCATAAAGGTGATTTGTATTTTTAATGGCTTCAAAACAGGCTTCTTTTCAGGATAAAATATGTGTCAGTTGGTGTCTAGACTTTCTCGTGGTAGATCCTTAATGAATTTAATACCAAAGCAGCTACCTTCTCTATAGAACAACCTGCTTGCCTCTTTCAGTCAAGTAAGTCATTTTAATTTTCTTAAAATTTTCCAATTCAGCTACTTTCCTTCTGCTCCTTTAACCACATCATCATCACTGACACACGAGGATACAGTAAAAATCGATGGCTATCAAAGCAAAGGAACTTTTATTAAACAAAGATAACACACGCTGGACCTGTTTTTCTAGCTATCATTCATCCAGGTCCACACACTGTCTGAAAGTGGTGTTGCCTTCTCCCCGCCCTTCCACAATGAACTTCATGGTCTTTGATTTGCAACATGTCAAAAGGACAGTATTGATGTACTCAAAGGACCCAAATTGTGTTCATTTTATATGGACTTCCTGTTTTTGGAAGGAAAAAAAATATTCAGAAAGGTCAAGAACAGGGTTGTAAGGTGAATGGGGTAAATTTTCCTAGCACAATTCTTGTGATCATCCTGAGTCCTTTGGGGGACGGAGGGGAGGAATCTATTCATGATTCTCCATTTGAAAACACAGACATAGACACACACATACACACACACACTGCCCCAATAGTGTCATAACCTTCAAAATTGATCACTCTGGCCCTGCAGATTCCCCTCTGTAGTTACTGTTTTAAAGGAAGACCTCTTGTTGAAAAGTCCGCTAATGAGACTAAAATGAGTGCATTCCTGAGAAGATGAGTGGATGAGTAGGAGAATGTCTCTGCAGCTAAGCATTGATTACAGAGGCATGTTTAAACACATTTTGTTTGGAATAGATCCGTGCATGTATGGACTGGAACACGAGTAGCAATATTTTTGACCAAGCCCCATATCCCTGTGACAATCTCTTTAATCAAGAACACAAAAACAAACCGCTCTTTCTTGCCTTGTGGGACAGAAGCCTTGAAACACACCTATTTCATAACGCAAAGGAAAAAAATACTTTTTGAAATTATAAGCTTCTTCCTTTAGATCATCTATTCCCTCCCAAAAAAATGCAACCAAACTAAAGAACATTACTCAGCACTCCCCTGGCAAGGAAACACTTTTGGAAGACAGCCCACAAATCCAGACTCTAGGGTAGGGATCTGCTTTTGCAGCCCCCTGGATTGTTCCAGCACACTCCAGGGACCAGTATTGCCTAGCTTGGGAAACGATGCTTTAGATATTAATGGGGGGGGGGGGAGAGGGGAGAAGATGGGGAAGATATCTCTTAATTTGGAAAATAAAAGACTGCTTGCTCCATGATTTATGAAGTACCACGAAGACATCCACTAAATGATAACTAGCAGCAAAACCTGGAAGGTGTCTGACTTTCTCACAAAGGGCCTACGGAAGGTCTTAGGGTATCCAGGAAATTAGATCCAGCCCCTGCCTCTGGCTACTGTGGGCTAGGTTAAAGTGGGTCTGAGTGACTTTCCAGGGAATTCGGAAACATAATGAGGAGAAGAAAAGAATAGAAGGAAGAAGCAGAGAAACTGAAAGGGGTCTTGGCAAACATGACAGGGGAGGCACATCATCTCGTACTCTCGAGGGCTGGAGACTCGGAGATACTGAGTCTGAAGAATGAAGTAAGTAGAGAAAAACAGAGACAAGAGAAAAAGAAAACGGTTTACTGTTGGGCCTTCTTGCTGGCTTTCTGGTTCTAATTCTTCCTGAAGTCCTGATGTCTGAAGGAATGCGCTGAGGGTTCAGAGGGAATATCCCATCCAACTTACTCTTTTGCCTAGGCCATTTTGAGCCAGGTTTTGTTCCTTTGAAACCACAAGAACCCTGACTCACCCTGTGGCAAAACTCGGATTACATTGATGGCCATTAACCATCATTCGCCCGAGCATGTAGCACTGTGTGCCTTTATGAACTGTTTATTATCACTAATATCTATTATAAGCAAGTATTAGAGTAATGCTACCAAAGAAGCCATCCAAGAGCTCATAATTGGGTAACAGCTGGAGGTTAAAAAGCAAGCCAGGGAAAAGGAGTGGATTGATGGAAACAATAAGTAGGAGGAGAAGTCATCAAATCACCAGCGATCATTTCACTTACAAGAGCCCATGAAGGTTGGCCGACTGTGGATCAGTGAGACAGAGGTGGGGAAAACAAAGGTCTAGCATAGGGAAACAGATGGATTACTGTTTTTAAGCCTGAGAGTGCAAGAGCCCCCAAAGCTGGCTAGGCTGAGGTGGTTCAGGAGGAGGAAATATGGATCACGACTCCTGAGTTCCTGAGAAATCTGTTCCATTCTTAGATGCCACTAAAGCATTATGCAACTGTCATTCAATAATGGAAATGCCACAAAAGATTCATATTTAATGCAGACCAAACCTAATAGACAGCTGGGCAAGATGGTTGGTGGAGATCTGAATTAACTAACCAGGTTTGAGGAAGCAATTGAGGCAATAAAAAGATCAATAGGAAATCAGGCTTCTCCCCAGCACCAAAGGGTTTCTCAGAGGGATATTCTAAGAGAAGAGCATTTTATTGACTTATCTCATTTTTTTAATGTGCTGAAACAACGCAGCGCAGGTGCCTGTTGCCATTTCAGAAATGGGTCTAGCATGAGATGAAGCTAATTCTACGAGTGAATGGAGGGTTAGAAAAGGAACTTTGACACATGTAGCTCCCTACACAATGCAGCCCCTGCAGACACAGGAAAAGAACAGGCGCATCATTCCTGATCGGAAAAATACAGCAATTATGTCACTTTAGACCATTTGGAAAGCCCAGGAGAGTGCAAAGAAGAACATAAAAACCACCTGTCTTAGTTATCTAGTGCTGTGCTAACAAAATACAAGTGGATAGCTTCACAAAGAGAAATTTATTTTCCCACAGTTCAGGAGGCTGAAAGCGTGAACTCAGGATCTCAGTCCTGTGAAATCCTGCCTGGCAGATGTTGTTTTTGTTGTTGCAATGTGCCCTTGAGTCAGTTCCAACCCATAGTGACACCAAGGACAACAGGAGGAAACACCATCCAGACCTGCACCATCTTTGTAGGTAATCCTGGGCACCTTGGCATGTTGAGCATTCTCGTAAGGCATCTGTCTTCCCCTACATGGGCACACAAGTCTTTGCATCTATTTGCTGTTCTTTATAACACAGAAGTGATTAGGTTTCAGATCCAGCCAACACTGGAATGACCTCGACAGACTGAGTGGCTGCATTGTGCTAGATTAGATTACTCCCACTGGTACGGGCACTAGAAGTCCAACATAAATTTTGGGATGGGGAAACAGTTTAATCTACAACATCACTCTCCATCACCATTGTTAAATTTTTGAAGCATTTCCTGTTCATTTTAGCCCCATGTAGGTAAATAACACACACTTAAAATTGACTGTAGGCACATTCTTAACCTTTTAATCTCTATATGCCATGGTCACACATTTCTTTTCCTTAATATGAAGTTGATGCTATGATATATGCTGTGTTCATATTCTTTTCACTTTATGCCAGGTAGGGGTTTTCTGCTTTCATTAAATAAAATTTTAATGTGGCATCACCTTGCACTACATGGTTTTGCCATAAATTAACCAACAATTATACATTTAATTCTATAATTTTATTGGCTTCTATTTCACTATTTCATTGTTTATACCCATTTCCTTTCACTGTCCCTTCCCTAGGATCCCTGCTTCTTGGTCTTCCACAGATTTTTATGATCTCCTCGCTCGTGGTTGTGTTCAGCTAGTGGGAGGCACCAGCAGGAAGAAGGGGGGAGAGGGAGCAAAGACAACAGGAGAGATTCGAATGTTCACCCTCATTCCCGCCCTGTTTGGACCCTGTGGCTCTGGCAGTGACTGTATTCCTGTCCAGTGGTCCCTTCAGACAGGCCACCTCATGCCCCACCTTCAAGTCTGCTGACTTTGTTCTCTCCTTCTCTCTTCAGTTCTGTGCTGTTAGTCCCTGCATGGCACCACAATATTGGTGGATTTCCTTTTGAAATCCAAACTCTCTGACTCGTGGGGGCCCTGCGTCTTACAGAGTAAAACTGCTGTGTAGAGATCTCTTGGCTGTCATTGCAACAAAAGGCAAATGGGGTCCTTCTTCCACAGTATAAAGGGGTAGGTCCAAAACATCCATCCTGAGATTAGTGTTAGAGTGCAAACGTGCATCACCACGACGGGATCCCGTGGCTTCCTTTAACCTGTGTTAAACAGTGGCTTCATTGAACTCTCTTTGGAGTCCCATTTAACTGGTATTGAAAATTGCAATGAGGACAGATACATACAAACTTGGGTGAAGGGAAGGCAACATATATAAAAAAAAGGAGGTTAATAAAAAGGATGAAGGCACAGAGAAAGACTGGGCATGGGGGTATATAAGAGTTAAAGGCAACAGAGACAGATACTATAATATGTACATCCTGCAATAATAATAATCTATGAAAGCTGAACATCTGAAAGGGGACTATGTCATGAAAATGTAAAATTTGACAGTGGGTGTTTCTCTGTATGTATTTCATTACATCACAAATACAGCCGTAAATATAGTAGAGCCTCCAAGGGGTAGTTATGAAGATGTCTTAGTTATAACCAAACTCTTTGAGAGAGTGGCTCCGTGAGCCACAATGGCTTAAGATCATTGTCTTGTGGAACCAAGGTCAATTAGCATAACTGTCTACAAAGATAAGTGTTCTAAATTATACTCTGATGTTACAACTGAGGACTTAAAACAGATTCCCAAACTTCTTTGGGCTATTAACCCTCTTTCAGAGAGAAAAGAAGAAAGACTCAGTGTCTCTCTGGTAGTTACCTTTTACATCACAGCCCATAATTCAGGTTAAAGTAGAGGTTCTTGTTTTTGCAGCTTTTCTTGTTCGTTCTACTGCTTCCCTAGTAAGCAGTATCATATACTTTAGGAATGATGTCTTAAAAGTTTGTGAGTTGCCATCTAAGGTATAACTATTGGTCTTTTTCTCTCTCTCTCTCTTGTCTCTGTTCCCTCTTCTCCCATTTTTCTGCCTGGTACTTCCAACTGCGTCTAACCAAAGGTGTAAAGAAGATCAAGGAAAAGAGAAGTCATATGGAAACAATTCATCCAATCGTCTAATGTGCCAGGTAAACATCATCAGCTTCCACAATGCTGAGACCAGAAGAACTACATGGTGCCCATCATTGCTGACTACTCTGAAAGGGAACACAGCAGAAAGTCCATGTGGTACTCACACAATCTCCTGTCAACTTGAGCAAAAGGGTGGAATGTAGCCTGTCAATCAGATCATAGTCAATCATGACACTGTGTGGGCATGGCCTTCTTCTGAGGAGTCTGGAAACTTCTGTTTTCCTCCCTGGAGGTGGGACATACTTTCTTTCGGCTTTGTCTTCCTGCTGACAAGCCACCTGGAGCTATGCTGATTGTAGCCAGATCCCTGGAACTGGAGGAGCCATGTGGAGACACACGCCAGCATTGAGATGCTTCCTCTGCCACTTGATCCACATGACTTTCCACTCACTGGTCAGCAATCTTCCTGCATTCTGCATCATTGCATGTGATTCCTCTTTCTCAGAAGAGGCATTTATAGATGGGTATTGGGGCGAATGAAGGGCTTATGGACCTGATCTAGACTGGGCTGGGATGTTTTCTTGATATACAATTAGTCTTTGATATATAGTTCTCCCTTACACATATTTGAGTGTCAATGAACTTGCTTTTCTAGGCTACCTGTACTAACACAGTCCTCAAGAGAGTGGGAGAAAAACGTGAAATAAAATTCAACATCATAAAAAAGTCCAACTTATTTGTGGAATAGAGACTGATGGGATTTCTGAGATTACCACTCTTTGTCACCCTTCAGGCCTTGAACTGAATTTACCCCTGTGACTGTTTTCAATTGAACAATACACAGGCCTAGGAGGTGAACTGCAGCTGTTGGGATATACACCTCCTTAGACTGAACAACTATTTAAAATCACAAGAACACTATTAAGAAAAGATTAAGAGTGAAAATGGGAAGCAAGAAAGATTTGGAGTAAGTGATATTAGTGTTGGGATTGAAATCAGGACATGAAATAAAACTGTGCATGGATTGTGCATGGAAAGTGGATTTTACCCAATTAATAAGAAACAGTTAAAATAAATTATAATGAATTGTCTTGAACATTAAATGGGTATACAGAAACCCTGTGAAAACCATTCATTTATGAAAAGCATTAAAAAGACCAATTCTATGTGATCCTTGTTACTAATAGTGGGAGGCCCAAGAGGTACCATCCAGGTAAAATACTCCTATCAAATTCATGAGCCAGAAGAATAGGATATTCTCAAAATTTCTTCCCTGCCACTCTCAGAAAGTCTGTCTCCTTGTACTTTCCTTTTCTTCCTTTTCCTCTGTACAATCCTCATACCACAAGCTTGTCCTTTCCTTCAAATCTTTGAGACTGTTGTTTCCCTAGATGAAGTTGTCATCCACTTTCCTGCCCACTTCTGATCTCACTCAAGTTGAGCCTCTGCTCCCTTCGTAAAGCTTCCCCTGATTCTTGGAGCCAATAACCATCTTGCTTTAGAATTGCTGGAACTATGCTGTCCCATTTGCCGGCTACTAAGCACATGAGATTGCTTAAAGGAAATTTACACTCATGAATATTATATTACAATTCCAGATCTTCAGTTAGCTTACTCATATGCCAAGTGCCCAGTGTGGAGGGGATTGGACAATACCCACCCATCATTTCAGAAAGCTATATTGGATAATATCATTCTAGAATACTTTATTTTATATGGATCAAATGAACATGCTTATGTTGTTCTCTTATTATTTCATATTTCCAAGTCAGAGATACTTAACAAACACACTTGGGTAATGAATAGGCTTGTTCTTAGTAGTAGATTTAATGATAAAGAATTGTGAATGAATGAGGCCAGAAACTAAGTGGATAACTTGGGGGCTGTCATGTCATAGTACACAGGACAGTCTTCTGTGTCTTATAAAATGGTCTTCCTTCTGCACAATAGGAATGGTTCTTCCATCAGCTACACATCCTGATCAAAAGAAGCCATCAAAGGGACAAATGCATGCTGCTGTATATGGAGGTTTCAATACAATCCTATAGACTTATAGACAAGATCCCTTGTTCACTGTCTTCAGATATTGGTACATATATGACAGTGATTCTAGTTAACAAAGAAACTGGTTTGTGTCAGAAACAATTTACTGGATGCGATGTTTCCTATATAAGACCCTCTCTGATCTTGCTGGCTTGAGATGATTACAGAATATTAGCAAAAATTTGGCAGGATAGCCTTATAAGATAACATAATGCATGCAGTTCACAATTTTTTAAATTTCTGGGGACAAACTTATTTTTAGAAAAGTCATTCATTTACTATCTACCATTTATGAACATCAGTGCAAATAGCACTTTGCAAAAATTATCTCCTTTAATCCTGTAGCAATTCTGTGAGCTAGTTATTTTTGGTTCATTTCATAGGGCAGAAAAATTACCTTCAGAGAAGACACATATTTACCTAAACTTGGCAGTAAGGGTCAGAACTGGAAAACCACTTAGACTCTTTGAGTCCAAAGACTGTGATTGGAGTCATTATCTGATAAATGCACTGTCATGGAGTCAACTCTGACCCTTTCGTCATGGTGACACTAGAGGACAGGGTAGAACTGCCCTTATGGCTTTCCGAGCTTATGACTGGCTACCGGAGTAGAAAGCCCCATCTATCTCTTGAGGAGATTCTGGTGGTTTCCAATTGTGGACCTTGTGGATCGCAGCCCAACACAACCCCTACACCACCAGGCCTTCCACTCCCTGATTGTACAGTGAGATGGTGACTAGAACAATGTCCTCCTGTATCCCAATGGAGTGTTGGGAACGGGGTGCTGGTGTAGGGCAGGGGATGGCACTGTAAAGCCTCAGGCCAACTCAGAGACTCATTTTAATGCAGCCTCATCATGCTCACAGATGATAACAGGCAGCTCTTTGAATATTTAAAGAAGCACAGTGTGTGCCACGTCTAACTCATTTACTTGTCATAAAACTAGGCCTGTGAAACTAGGGCAGTTCGGGGACCATATGGTCCCAACACATTACAAACAGACCCCCTCATCCCCTCATGAAGTCTCTGCCTCTCATTTCATGTTCCAGACCCCTTCTCTGCACAGGTACCTCCACTTATGAGAAGCTGTGACCTGGGCCTCACTCTTCTCCCCATCTCTTTTCACATTCAATCCATCACAAAAGCTATTGCTCCTACCCTCAAACAGATCCACGTTTAACATAGTGTCCACTCCCGAGTTCCCGTTTTCACCTGGATACCTGAAAAAAATCTCTGGTTTCCCCCCTCCCACCCCATTCTCTTCCTGTCCTTGCCCAACTATTTCTGTACTCTGAGCGTTCTCTTAAGAACGTGAGATATCAACAGGAGATCTCATCACTGCTCTCCTTACTATGCTTTAACAGTGTCTCATTGCCTTTGAGAAGTGAGTCAGAATCGTTAGTGCAGCTTTGAGACTCTGCAATATCTGACCTGTGCCCATGCCTCTAGTCACTTCACTCTCTACCCCTAACTCTGTGGTCCAGACACAATGATCCTTTGTTAAGCTCCTAAAGAATACCAAATTCTTCTGTTCCTCACAGCTTCTTATAGGCTTCTCCACCTATGTCCTGCTCTTCTACTCTTCAAGGGTTAGTCATTGGGCTGCTAAGCATAGGGTCAGTGGTTCTAGGCCACAAAATGAGAAAGATGAGGTCTTTTGTTCCTGGAAAGATTTGTCATCTCAGAAAACCTGCATAGGTCCATGATGAGTTAGAATTGACTAGATGACTGTAAGTTTGGTTTTTCTTTGCATCTTATATGCATTTTTCTTTCATTGCTGCTTACATAATTTAAGTATATAGATAGGTTTCTCATCCCCATGGATAACATAATAAAATTGCACACAGTGTCATCTAGTTCCTAGACAGCTGTGTCTCCACCATTCAGCAGCAGCAATTGCTCTTCCAAATCCATGAAGCCTTATTTGCCTCTCACCAGAGATTTTTTTCAATAGTGGTTCACCCAATCATTTGACAATTTAAGTTGTAGTGATATTCTGTAGAGTTTCATTCAAAAATATAAACAACTACACAAAATTTCACCGTATTGAGTTGTTTCCAACCCATACTAACCCGAGATATGGCTTCTTAGGTCTTATATCTTTTCAGAACAGATAGCTTCATCTTTCTCTCTCACAGGAACCACTAACTTTGTGCTTAGCAGTCTAATGCTTACTTAATAACATCACCAAAACCCATGAGTATCATAAAATACTTAATTATCTACTTATATTTATTTTTTACTTAAGTCACCATAATTTTGAAAGCAAATTTCTTTAAATCTTGAGTTCCATAATTAACAATCACACAATTTTTGTTTTTGTCCAGTTGCAGCACTATCCCTTTCATGCACACCCTGTTTTGTTTTCACTTTCTTCTACTAAGAGTCAAAAACAGTTTACCAGCTACAAACCAAATAGTGTAGAGAGACCAAACACAAATCAATACAGACCGGGGAGCACATTTTATTTGGATGGATTGGCGATTGGCTCAAGTTATTCTAGTTTGAGACCCCAAGGTTCATCAGCTGAACAAGTACAGTGAGTGCGTCTTACCAGCTCTTTGCAAGCTAGCATATGTACCAGTAGTGTTTGAGAACTGTTTAAGGTGTGTGTCCACAGATAATATACTGGAAGCTAATAGACAGAAAACATTCTTTCAGATGAAAATGTTCAAGAAATAGAGCACTGTAAAGAATCAGTGTTGCAGGGTACGCCATTCAATGAGATACACCCATATTTATGTCTTTGCTTCCATGTTCTCCGATCAATCTTCCCAAATCAGCAAGGGCAGAGGTTATTTCAACTCTGTCTCCAAGTGTAACTCCTGTTCCTGACACAGACCCTGGCATACAGCAAAGATGAAATATCATATTCACGGTGTACTCCTAGGCAAAGAAACAAACTCTACTGTGAATTCAAATCCTTGCTCCCTTGAGCTTTAGACTTTGTGATATGGTTCCCAAATCACTTAAATTCTCTGTGCTGCAGTTTCCCGATCTGTCTGCCGAAGTGGGACAAATGCTAGTTTCCAGCTCAGAGGGTGGTAAGGAGAAGATGACGATGCAATTAGAGAGCTTAGGCTAGAGTTGACACACCATAATAATTCAATAATTAGTAGTAATCATTGTTGGGGCTATTTATCATGGCTCCTATACAATACCTAGGAATCTACACCACTCCCCTTGCCCCCACAGGACAGAGTAGAATTGCCTGACAGGTTTTCTGAGGTTGTAAGTCATTACAGAGGCAGGACACACATCTTTCTCCCATGGAACTGCTGGTGGATTCAAATTACTAACTTTCTGGTACACAACCCTATGTTTTTTTGTTTTTGTTTTTCTTGGGGGGCGGGGCATCACTGCCCTCTGGTGGTCGTGGGAGCTGCCCAGCCTTGCTCCTGGATAGCTGCTGCTGGATTTGAACCGCCAAGCCTGTGGGCCACAGTCCCACACTCAACTACTGCGCCACTGGGACTAAGCCCTGCAACCCTGTTTAACCCACTACACCAGTACAATGATTTCCTCGACCCCTGTGTGGCCAAGTATTCTGAATTTACAGGAGAAAAAAATTAAAGGTCTAGGTTTTTTGACTACTCATGGGGCTGAAGGATCCTTGAAGACAGGTACTATCTAGATTCTAGTCGAGTAACTGGCACAAGAGTGTTTTATAAATATTTACACAGTTGGATTCTCTGTGAGCTGCTCTGTGAGTGTCAGGCATGGCATTCCTAGGTCGAACCCATTTGCCTGCCCTGTCCCTCTCCTCATGGGCAGCTGGAATCAGAGTCACCACTCTCAACATCTGAAGCCAGCCATAAAGAAGTCACTCACTCTCAGTCTTTACCTTCCAAGTTCAAGGACTTAATAGGAACGGGCTCCCTGGGGTCTCGTAATTATTTCAATTATCTTTACTGTCACAGCACTTTGTAGCTAACCAGGAGCTATTTTAAGGATGAGGAAACTCAAGAACTGGCAGTTCCTGATCCCAGTGCTGGGTTAACCCAAGGGACCAATTGACTCCCAGTATCACTCTCCCTCAAACAATAGAAACTGCCAAGCCATCATAATTTTAGCTCCTATTCCGATGCAGAGAAGAAAACACAAGGCTGATTTATTTAAAGGCTAACATTTCCCCTATTTTATGGTGTTTAAAACTCAACTTTCAAGCCTTTTCACCCTGTTTTGCCTTTAGAATAGTGAAAGTAAAAAAA
>PVJH01004369.1:0-126596 GCA_004026705.1 Nesogale talazaci
CAGGGTAGAGGAAAGTCTTCAAACAACATCACTATTATTATTATTGATGTTTCATAAGAATTGCCACTGAGTTGACTTTCTCTTGTATGTATGAGTATTTCGATGCTTCTGACTTATACCACTTTTTTGCTTCCAGAAGACGATGGATTCCCCAGACTTTCCTCCAGATCATGTTATCAAAAATTTCTCCTCACATCCACATACTCCAGGGCAGGTCAGTGATTTGTCTCATGTCTTGTTTTCCTTGCTTGTTTTTCTTCTTTGCTATTTTCAATTGCTACTCAAATGTAATTGACATGCCCTGTTTCCCATCAAAACCAGTTATTCTAAGTTGGGGGAGGGGGTAATTAAAAATGTATGTCATCTTCTAATAGGATGTATATAGGGCAGAGTAGGAATGGGTGTTTGTGTTATACCAGCACTCCATACTGCTTTGAGTAGTCCTTCGAGCTCTCACAGCATTATGAGATTTCTAACTTGTGATTAAGAATATTATGAATATTATTCATTAATATGAATATTAAGAATATTAAGAATTTTATTGTTTTCCTTCCAGAAATAATCGTACTTGGGTGATATCCTTTTAATGACAAGTGTGCCCTGAGGTTTACACAAGTTTAGAGGCATAGATAGGGCAGTGGTTTCCATCCAGCGTAATGATCACACTTATTCTCCCTGCAAAGCTGTCTGATCAACCCTCTATGAGACGGATGGACCCTGTCACCTTCCTCTGAGTTCACATTCCCTTGCCCCAGGTGCACCATAAGGACATACGTTTCTGAAGTCTGTGTTTTGTTTTGTTTGGGGATCACCGCACTGACTGGCCCTTGAATCCTGAGCAGCCACAGAACATACAATGCCCCGGTTCTCACACATTGCTTAGGGGCTCCAGTCTCACCTTTTACATGTCATAGGTTTCTGCAGTAAAATGAATTTCAGGCAGATGGATAAGAAACAGCTAAAGAAAGGATTTCCTTTTCTAAGTTAGACACAAATCTTTCTTTTCGATCGGTCAATGTCTCTATCTCTTCGTTGGCAATCCACCTGCCCTGTCAGGTCAAGACCACATTGTACCTCAATACATGAAGTCATAGACCTCCAAGTCTGTTTAACTCAGTAAAATAAATGTTATAAAAACATTTTTATGATTCAATCAATATATATTTGTTTTAAAACAAAACTGTTCTTACCTTATAAGTTCTACTTATCACCTTAATTAAAGCACTCATAAGATTCTCATCCTCCGATACTGGGTAACCTAAAACTCAATGACCCAAATATCCAACTATGGACCCAAATATCCAATGAGGAACTTAGAAGCAGGGGTCTGGAAAACAGATAAAGGAGAAGAAACAAATATTTTAAGTTGTCAAAAAAGAATAAAAACAACAGATTGCCTTGGCCCACTAAAATAATAAATCACTAAAGGTTTTATATAGTGTATGTGTGATTACTATTTTATTGAAATTAGGAATAATAAGTGAATAAGGAAGACAAGAAGCATTGATGCCTTTGGATTATGGTTTTGTTGAAGAAAGTTGAATATAACATGGCCTGAGAAAAAAATGAATAGCTGTGCTAGAAAAATAACAGTTAAAATGCTTCTTTAAAATAACTTTGGTGAGACTTCCAGTCTGGTGCTTTTCAATGTGGTCAGAAGTGTCCACTCTCAGAAGAACATCGTACTTAGTGAAGTAGCAGGTCAGCAGAAAGCTCCAGGAGGTACAGGGACAAAGTGGCTGCAACAATGGAGGACAGCATTGTAGTTATTGTGAGGAAAGTCAGAGATGGGGCATTGTTTCTTTTGGTTGTACACAGTTTCCCTCACATTCAGAACTGGTTTTATCAACAGCAACATTTGTAAATTCATAAACAAGTCAATTTCAAACTGTGAAAAATTTTACTTCTCGAGAAACTAAGGCAATCTGTTGCTAAGGGACATGGAGAATACTGCTGAAGCGTAATCCCTCTTCTGCACGTATTCTCATATTATCACTTCCAACTTTTTTCAGAAAGTAATACAAAAAGAAAATGAGCTTGAATCATCGAATAATGCAATACAGTTGGTTTTCCCTCTCATTTATGAGCACGTGTTCTCCGACCATGTCTCTGATATCCATGTCGTGTTTGGCTTTCTTGTGGAAGCAACAGCTGAGACTGTTGTAGTCCCTCTTTAAGGAAATGCCAGTCTGTCCACACAGCTCTCCTGAGAGGAGCACAGCTCACATGCACATCCGCCAATACAGAGACCAGAGATCCCTGCCGAGCTCATGTACCAGACAGACAGGAATAAGGTGGGGAGCCGATGCGAGAATGACTCAGCAGGACAGATTAGACAGGGGAAGCTTTAAACAGAAGAGTGTGGCGCTGGTGATACAGCATGGCCATGCCCCTGATGTCAGCCCATACCTGTCATTTTAAGATAGTGACATATCCCAAGAAGTCATTGTAAAGTTGAATGCTACAGAAATGATACCATGTCACATATTGTTCATGTTATAAACAGAGGTGGGTCAGGGGAGAAAGGATATTTATATTTCTTACCTGGCAGTTCTTGTGATCTTTCCTAAAATATTATGCTTCATTCCATTAAAATATATAAACCTTTTAAACTGGACAATGGAAATACATCTACATAATCTATTCTCTTAAATACCAAGTCATGTTGGTGTATAAAAGCAAGAGCAAAACAAAACAAATTTTTCTCCTAAAATATTCTGCAAAATGAATTCACTAGTATAGGTTCAGATATTAAATATAGACACCTTCCTCAATCAGGAAAGAAAAATAGCAAAACAACAAAGTTTCTTTTCTTTTCTTTTCTTTTTTTTTAAGGCATCACTGCCCTCAGGTGGTGGGAGTAGGAGGCCCAGCCTTTGCTCCTGGGAGCCGGAATTGAACTTCCATCCCAGTGGGCCACAGTCCCGCGCACAACCACTACGCCACCGGGGCTCAGCCCCCAAAGTTTCTTTTCTAGATTAAAAACATCCCAAATTGTTTCTGATTAAAAATATCTGTCTGGAATGGCCCTGAATTCACTCAGTTCAGCAAAATCTTTATATTTAATTTAAAATAAACTCAAAAGTCAGTCTAAATGGCCATAAGTTTCTTCTTCATCTTCTTTTCTAAAGCGTGTGATCTTTCTTCTCGTGATCAGTCTATTTCAACCTCCAAAACTTCAGAGATGAGAAAATTCCTGGACTTAGGCTCATGCTTTCTCCCCTCAGATTTGGGCTCTGCTCTTCATGTACATATACCAGGATCTGGACATTGTGAAATCATGCTGCTGTCTTCCTCAAGTAATTGGTTCCGTAAGCTCAAGTTAGTGTGGAGAGACATGGCAGGAGGGAAGCTAACTTCCATTAAACGTGACAGGAGTGATTCTGTGTCCCAGACCCAAGATGGAGACGGGCTTGGCCATGTTGAGGCATCTTTTGGGTCACAGATAGCAGCCTGGGCAATGTGACCTGCCCCATCCACAATTCTTTTTCTAGACAAGAGAAAAAGTCAACCATCTGAGGTGATATGGGAGAGGGAACATCAGCGTGGAAAAGGGGAAAAAAGGCTAAAACGAGCCGGAGAAAGAGAACAAGATTTCCTTCCTGATCTGTGTCTGATTGTATCTCCATCAGCTCATGCCAGAGTCCTCCTCCCCCAGCGTGTCTCCACTTGAAAAAGCCCTGAGTGTGATGGTTGCTGTGATGGGCCCCCTCCTCATTGGGATGAGCTACTTTCTATGGAGAAAATGCAGGGACAATCAGATATGGAGAAGAACTGCTGGTAAGAGTGCAGATAAACAATGTGAAGCAAATGGTACCTGAGAGCAAAGGTAAAGGCAGACAGAAGAACAAATCAGAGTGTCATGGAAATGCTGGGTAGTTGGGTTGTGTTGGGCGGAGAATGAAACCAATGGGTATCTGAGGGAAACAGGGAAAAACGGGGGATCAGGCTTTCTATAGATATAGAAATTATGTGAAGAGAACTGTTGTGTCCAAATGAGAACAAGTAAACCATACACAACTGTACTTAAGGTTAGTAAGCCTGGATTAGCCAGCAGTAAGTGGGCTGGTAGAGCTAAACTTCTCTTGACACTGAGTACTTGAAGCGGGAGGCTTTTAGACTGTGGAATAAACAAGGCATAAGAGCAGGTGGCTTCATGTTATATGAAACAATAGAAGCTTATAAAAATAACACTGGCTTAATAACAATAATACCAGCAATTTTAAATATAAATGCAATGGGTCAACAGCTACAGAAATTACAAAAAGGAATTACAGTAGCTACAACGTGGCCACACCTGGGTCCACATAAAATGACTTCAGGATAATTAATACGATATGCTTACATTGTTAACGTTGCTATTTTTAATTTAATGACTACATTATGGCTACAAGGGGATTCATTGTGGTGGGCTACCACACAGCCATGGGATGTGCTAGATTCTAAGGCAGTGTACCTGAAGTCCTTGAAGTGTGGCTCCCAAATCTCAGGAAATGATTTTTTATACTTCAGTGTCCAGACCTTTGTTTCTGTTTTGCTTTATGAAAAATGTTTGTCTTATCTAACCCACAGAACAAAACCATCCATCCCCAAGGGGAATTGGGAGTGGGAGTTGAGACCCAATATATATATATAGAAAATTAGACATCCCCTCACAGAAGGGTCACATGGAAGAGATGAGCCAGTGGAGGGATAGTATAGCATCAATGAAACACACGCCTTTCCTCGAGTTCTTTAGTGCTCCCTACCTCCTAATATCATGATGTCAATTCTGCCCCACAAATCAGATTAGATTAGAACATGCACACAGCTACAGATAAGAGGGGTTCCAGGGTAGATAAACTCTTCAGGGTCAACAATGAGAGCAGAGATACCGGAAGGATTAGGGAATGGTGGGGAGAGACTCTATCACAAGAATCAACCTAGAATTCCCTCCCAAGGTGATGAATAATGGAAAAGTGGGTGAGGGGAGACAGAGGATGATGTAAGGTATGGAAATAAGCTATAACTTATTAAGGGTTCATGAAGGAGGGCAGCTGGGGAAGAAGAGGGAAGAAGTGGGGAGCTGATACCAGGGGCTCAAGTGGGAAGAGAATGGTTTGAAAATGATAATGATGGTCTATGTGCAAATGTGCTTGACACACTGAATGAATGTTTGGATTGTGATCAGATGTAAAAGCCCACAATAAAAGTATTAAAAATAAATGCTTGCCTTACTTTGGCTTTCTAGCCACCTTCAAAGAATAAGCATATGAAATCTTCACTTCTTTAAACCATATGTGCGTGTTCTTTATGACTCCAGGGCACTTCTGATGGAGTTCTTAGTTCTTGCTATTTTCTATTTGACATAAATTCTGTCTAATCTTTCTCACTTAATAAATGGGATTCTTAAAGGAAGTTCAAGCTGACTGTATGTTAGGTACACAGGGACAGATAAAACCTATCTGATGAATGTTACATATTTTTCCCTTTTCAGACAACCTCTGGAGAAACCTTGGTGAGTCTTATTTTTTTTCTTTTGACTTAGGTAGAATCCACTTCCTTTTCAGCATCTGTTCTGAGCTTCTCATTGACATTCCCCCTCATCTCCAGCACCCTTTCCCCACCCCCTCTCCTGAAGAGCAGAAGACCTTATACCCTGAAGGTAGTTAACTTTGGATTCCCATATCAGTTGTTATCTTATGCCCATTATTTCTGGGCACTCCTTTCCGCTAAAAGCTGTGCAAACTAATCTGATACTGCTTTGTGATATTTTGTTAGAGGTTTAATAATTGACTGTTTGCCACAGCTAAGGATCAGTAAGAATTAACTACTGCTCACAAACTAACAATAGGGATGACATGAGATTCAGCATGATTGGTAAGCCCACCCAGTATGAAGAAAGGATGTACCCATTCCTAGTATTTTTATGGCATTTGGGGAAATAAACAATGCCCTATTTTGCCATTGCTTCTGTTAATGTATTAGGAGTATATAGAAAGCTTAAAAAGATAATGCATCACACCATTTTGTTTTTGGAAAATATATTAGCTATTATTATATATTGGAAATAAAGTCAAGAATATTCAATATTCAGGAATATTAGTTTTAAAACAATATTTCAAAAAATTGTTTCAAAACATTTATCTGGTGGTTGAGAAAGTTTCATTTTTCCCCATCTATTATCTTTATCTAAATATTTTCAGTGTTTAGAAGAGAGAGACACAGAAAAAGAAACAGAGAGAGACAGAGAGAATGTGTAATACAAGGTGGAAGCTTGTAGTTGTTAACATACGAGGTTTCATTAAGCATACACTTGTGTTCAACAAGTTTATTTACAGCAAACATTGTACATTGTGATGATGCAAGTCACTTTTTAAAAATTATTTTACTGAGGACTCACACTGTTCTTATCAAAATCCATCCATCCATCCATTGTGTCAAGAACAATTGCGTATTTGCTGCAATCATCATTTTCAAAACATTTTCTATCTACTTGAGCCCTTGTTATCAGCTCCTCTTTTTTTACTTTCCCTCCCACACCTTCCCTTCCTCATGAACCCTTTATAATTTATAGATTATTGTTTTTGTCATGTCTTACACCAGCCACTGTCTCCTTTCACCTACTTTTCTGTTGTCCATCCCCAGGAAAGGTGTTATTTGTAGGTCATTGTGATCAGTTACCCCTTTCTTCTCCCACCTTACCCTTACCTTCCTAATATCACTACTTTGCTGTTGGTTCTGAGGGGTTATTCTGTCCTGGATTCCCCGTGTTTCCATCTCTTACCTGTTCCCATATACATGCTCTGGTATACCTGGATTTTTAAGGTAGAATTGGGGTCATGATAGTGCCGGAGTGTGGTGGGTGGAGGAAGCATTGAAGAGGCAGAGGAAAGTTGTGTGTTTCTTCAGTGCTCTACTGCACCCTGACTTATTATTCTCTTCCTTATGACCTTTCAGTACTAGGATGCCTAATAGTTTACAGATGTCCTTTGGGTTTCCACTCTGTACTCCAGGCCCCCCCCCCCCCCCCCCCCCCCCCCGTTCACAGTTATATGATTTTTGCTCTTGGTCTTTGATGCCTGATAACTGATCTCATCAACACCTTGTCATCACACTGGCTGGTGTGCTTCTTCCATATGGACTGTGTTGCTTCTCAGCTACATGGCTGCTTGTTTATTTCCAAGTTTTTAAGACTCCAGAAGTGATATCTTTTGATAGCCTATTACCATCAGCTTTCTTCACCTATGTACCCATATTGCCTTCAGCAATCATGTTGGGAAGGTGAGCATCATTGAATGCCAGGTTATTAGGAAAAAGTGTTCTTGAAATGAGGGAGTACTTGAGTAGAGGCCCAATGTCCTTCTGCTAGCTTGAAACTTAACATATAAATATATGTACATAGATTTATTTCCCTATCATTATATATAAATATATTTATATATGCACATGCTTGTATTTAAGCTTCCATAAATGTCCTTTGCCTCCTAGTTCTTTCCTCCGTATCCATTCACTTTACTCATGTGCAACTATTATGTTTGGCCTTCATTTGGATTTTAGTAATTCCTCTTGGTTACATTGCCCTTGATCAAACCTTACTCGGCATCCTGTGCTCTCCTCACTATTAATTTTAGATCACTTGTTGTTCCCTGGTTCCTGGTTTTAACACCCACTTTATTTCCCTGCCTCTTCTTCCCCAAGTCTCCATGGCACTGTCAATGCTGATGTTTTCTCCTGCAGATTGTTTATCTTGCCTTTCTTATCTGTGTCGGTATGCAGAGACAATAGTAAGCACAAAAAAAGGCAGAAACAACAAAACAACAAAAGAAAACCAATAAACCAAACAATAGCCCCCCCAAAAAATGGGAAAAAAAGAAAAGCCTATAAATATTCCCAGGTCTATTTGTTAACCTTAACAGTTTTTTCCTTGTAGAGTCTGATGATGTGCCATGCTGGGGGCCCAAAGTGTATTTTTTGGTATTATCTGTGCTTCATCTTCAGTATATCCCAGTTGTCAATTTGTGCCCCATCTGCATTTGTGTCTGTCCCTATTTCTAATAGCCTTTATACTCTCTAGGTCAAAGTTCTTAGGTTTATCCCAATGATTGTTTTACCTCAAGATCTGTGATCTTGAGTTTATACGTGTGCATGGAGTAAGCTAAGGGTCCTGCTTCAATTTCCTGCAGGTGGAAAGCCATTTTTTTTTTTCCAGCATCACTTGTTGATTAAGGCATCCATTTCCCATCTGATACTATTTTGACCCTATCAAGGTCTGGTTGTCTATATGTTGACTCTTTTATTTCTGAGTTTCAAGCTCTTTTGCAATGATCTGAGTATCTGTCATAATATCAATACCAAATTGTTTTGACCACTGTGACTGTAAAATATGTGCTGAAGTCAGGTAGAAAAAGCCTCCCAATCTGTCCGTCTTGAGAAGTTCTCTGCTAATTCAGGGCTTTTCCCCTCTCCTTATGAAGTTGGTAATCAGTTTTTTCAATTCTCTGAAAAAATATGATGATTTTTCCATGGGGATAGCATTAGCCTTATATAGTGTCTTGGGCAGAACAGACATTTGTATTACACCAAGTCTTCCGATGCATGAGCATGGCATATTCTTTCATATGTTTAGGTCACTTTTTGCTTCTTGTAATAGTGTTCTGTAATTTTCATCATGCAAAACTTTTGTTTCTAAAGTGAAATATGTCCCTAACTATTTCAATTTGTGCTTGACTATTGTGAAGTTTGCATCCTATTTGATCTACTCTTCAATAGCCTTATCTGATAGGTATAGCAATTGGGTAGACTTTTATTTGTTGATCTTTTACCCTGCTACTTTGCTATGTTCCTCTATTGTTTCTAGTACTCCTCTTGTAGAGCTTTTGGGATTTTCCATATACAAAATCATATCATCTGCAAGTAATGATAGTTTCACCTCTTCCTTCACCAGGTGAAATACCTTTGATATCTTTTCGTTGTCACATGTTGTTAGCTAAGATCGCAAGTACGATGCTAATATAAAAGTGGGGACAAAGGACATCCTTGTCTGGTCCCCTTTTTCAGTGAGATTGTTTATGTCTTTTCTCCATTGATGACCACGCTGACTGTTGGTTTTTCAAGGATAACTTGTATTATATTGAGGAATTTTCCTTCCATTCTTATCTTTTTGAGAATTTTAAAAAGCAATTGATGTTGGATGTTATCTATTGCCTTTTACACATCTATCAATGCAGTGCTTATAATTTTTCATGTCAATTTGTGAATAATATGAATGGTCTTTTACATGTTGAACCATCCCTGTATCCCACTTAGTCATGTGAATTATTTGCTTTATAAACTTCTGTATTGTCCAGCATTTTGCTAAGGATTTTTGAATTGACTTTCATTGGGGATTTGGTCTGTAGTTTTCAATTCTTGTGGGATCCTTGCCTGGTGTAGGTAACAGAGTTAAACTTGCTTAAATAAAGACTTTCTGGAGTTTACAGTCTGTTTCTTTGTTCTGGAAGAGTTTATGTAGGATTGGGATTAGTTTTTCTCTGAATTCTTGGTAGAACTCTTCTGTGAAGCCATCTGGCCCAGGGGATTTTTTTTGTTGGTATAACTTTGTCAAACTTGTCTATTTCTTCTATTGCTATGGATCTATTGGGATTCTTGACAATCATCTGGGTTAGTCTTGAGAGGGATTGTTTTGCCAATTACTTTTCCAGGTCTTCCAAGTTGCTGAATTCTTTGGAGGACAATCCTGCGTAGTACTGTGTAATTATACTTTTGATTTCATTAAGGTCTGTGTAATGTCCCCTGGTTCATCTTTGCTATTGAAAATTGTTCCTTACCTTCTTTGATTAGGTCTCCCAGTGGTCTGTCTATTCTATTAATGCTTTCAAAGAACCAACTCTTTTCAGCATTTTTTCCATAGTGTTCTTGTTTTCCCTCTCGATAATGTTAGCCCTGATTGTCGTGATTTCTTTTCTTTTGTTATTAATAGGATTGTCCTGTTGATTCTGCTCTAATTGCTTAAGTTTTGTGTCAGCATTTCAATCATAAATTTCTCTACCTTTCTCATCAGTGACTATATTGCTGTCAAACTTCCTCTGATAAGGCTGTATCCCAAAACTTTGGTCTTTCACATTCTTGTTTTCTAGAAACTTCCTGATTTCATCTCTGATCTGGTGTGTGTGTGTGTGTGTGTGTGTGTGTGTGTGGTGTTAATTCTTGACATCTTTTCACCCTTAAATCAATTCTATTTTGGGGACTGTTTTCTCGTTGTTACCCTGTGGGTGAGATTGCTGTATGAGGCAGTCCCTTATTTATGCTTTGTGAGTACTGTTATTGCCCTTGTACTGGATCTGCATTGATCTATTAAAGGGCTGGTTTTTATTCTAGCACATCCTTTGAGTTTTCCTTGTGTGAGAAGACTCTTACTTTTCTATCTATCTTAGATAATTTGGCTGCATAGAGTATTCCTGGGTTTGCTCGGTTTTCCTTTAATTTTTGGGATATGTTACTCTACTCTCTCCTCTTCTTCACAGTGTCTGCTGAATGTTCTGAACATGTACTTATTTGGGAACCTTTATATGTGATTGCTTACTTTTCCCTAGCTGCACTCATGATTTTCTCCTTTTCCTCAAAGTTTGATAGTGTCACTCTTATATACCTTGGTGGCTTCTTCTTGGGATTCACTCCAGCTGGTGTTCTTTCAGCCTCCTTTATGTTTGCCTGGCTTTCCTTCATTAAGCTGGGGGAAGTTTTTCTCCAAAAGTTCTCTTATTATAGTTGCAGATGCTTTCTTTGTTTTGTGTTCTGATGGTAGTCCAAATATTCTGATGCTATTCCTCTTCATAGTGTCAGACATAGCTCTTTGGTTCTCTTCAGCTTCTTTGATTATCTTACTAGATTTTTGTTCATGCTTGTAAAAGTCTGTTCGGCTGTCCACTAGGTCACTGCTGCAATTCTCTGCCTTCTCTAGTCAATTGGCAAAGTTTGTGAGTCTGTTACTGGATTTTGTTACCTTATCCCTAAGTCTTTGTATTATCCTTTGGTGTGTTGACTCTATCTCCTCTATAATTTCATCATCTTTTTGTATTGCTTATCTCATATCCTCTACTACGAATTCAAGCAGCTTTAAAAAATTTCTTTCTGTGGCAGATCAATGTCCTCTTCTTTGCATGTTGTTAGGTTCAGGACATCTTCTGCCATTGTCTTTTGTTTCTCCTGTGTTTTCATTGAGGTCATTATGTCTGCTTGTTGCTTGCATTGTAATGTTTTAAAGGAATCAGGTGCCATTTTCCAGGGAGTCAGAGAGTACTGGCTATCTCTGAGAGACTCATAGAAATGCTTTTTTGAATTGGATGCAGATAAATTTTCTATGGAATTGGCCTACCATTCTATCCTCCTGTGACTTCACCTAGTCAACTAGTATTCTGTTATTTGGAGGGCATTTTGGATAGTTCTCTCTGAGGATGCTGGTTGAGTTGTTGTGGACCCACAAGAATGGTGCTGTATTGGGTGATCTCACCAGAAGCTGTGATGGGGTGGTCCATGGCATCTTGGGGCACCACAGAGGGCATGCAGGTGTGCCCATTGCAACGGGAATGCCATGGAAGGCCATTGGGTTGCCCATTTCGATGTAGAGCACTGTGGATGGTGGGTGGGATTGCCCTGGTCAAGTAGTTCACTGTGGATGTTGGAAACAGGTTGCCACAGCAGTGTGGAATATTAGTGAGTGTTGGAAGAGGTGCATTAGGTTTTGAGAGGCATTATAGCAAATTGAGGATGCTCCCTCAGTCATATGGGGACAGAGGACAGACAGTAGCTTTCCCAGCCCTGCAGGTGGGATTTCCACTGTGTAAGGTGACTGGGATTTGCCTAAGAGTTAAGCACAGGAGAGGGCAGGTATGTGGTATATCCCTGGGTAGAAGTTGAGCAGAGGATCCCCTGGTGGAGGGTGGGAGGGCCTTTCTGAGCCTAGGGTTAGGCTGCAGAGGGTGGACTGCTCCCAGCTGGTTGGACATCAGACATAAAGGACCTCGGCTAAGGGGAGTGGGTAGAGGTCAGCAGTGCTATGTGAGAGAAAAGAGACGATAAAAAGAAAGAAATATAAAGTGCATGAGATTATAGGGCCATAGAGAGAAGTGATGGAAACAAAAGTAACAATATTTCTCAGACCCGATCCGTGACCTGGGGGCCAGAGATGTTTAATCCATGTCTTGATGCAGCAGCAACCTGTTGCTGTGCTGAGATAAACCCCTGTGCCAACTCCACATGATCCCAGCTCTGGCTGAGACATTGGCAGGGTTAAGGTCAAACCCGAGCCATCCTCCACTGTGGTAAACCAAAAGTTCCCAACCCCTGAAAACCTAGTGGATTTGTGCCCACTTATCTCTATGATACTCCTCCTGGGTCCTGGCAGTGTGGAAATTCCTGTTAGTAAGTCTCCTGTGCTGATTTCTGTGGAGTCACTCTGGTATGTGTTACTCAGGTGCCATCTCCCTGAAGCTCAGAACACACACACACACACACACACACACACACACACACATGCCTTTCCCCAGCAGGGCCACGATGTCTAAGGTCAAGGAAGCAGCTGAGTCACCTGTAAAGCAATGCAAGAAATCCAGCCACAGGAAGCAAACAGCAGGGTGGGTCATCAACTGTCTGCAAGACCACAAGATTCGACTCAAGTGATGTATACAACAGTGTTGAAGGGGGTCTCGAAGGAGCCTCGAGCTCTAGTGACATCATTCATGGTTTAGCAGTCCCACGGATAGTGTAGCTCATGAGCTGATGCAGAAAGCTAGCAGCCATACACTGGTCCAATCACCAGAGAGCAAAAGATCAATCAAATATGAATATCAAATTAAACAAGAAACAGTGTATTTCTTATGGTCTTCAATATAAGTGGACATAATGACCAACTTACCTTTTTTTTTTTTGGCTTTTTAAATATAACTTTAAATGATCTTTGTTTATTCAAAATAATATAATGTAATTCATTTGTAAATAGAATACAGGAACATGCAATATGTTCGTAATCTTTATTAGAATCAAACCAAAAAACAAACAACAAAATATGGAAACAGACCTCTGAGTACTTTACCATTATTTAAAATTTTTGAATCTCAGTTATCCCATTTGTTATTTACTTCTATTTATCTTTAATGCATTTTAGCCATTTTTCAAAAAATATTTGTGAAAGAAATTGAAGGACGAAAAAAGGCAGACTTTTTGCTTCATCCAAAAATTACATCATGAAAAGAATGTCAGGTTTGACCCTGTGTTTGTGAAACATTTATGTGTGGGTGTGTTTGATATGAGGAAAATCAAGTAAAAGAAAAGATTTACTCATAGGTAAACTGATTTACTTCTAACTACTCTCTTTGTAAACTATTCCTGTCTTTCCTTTTATTACTTTTCAGAGATAATGAGGAGAGACATTGGTGAGTTATTTTCATTTATAGACACAAGTGTAGGACCTACTGTCCTAGATGATGTGAGGATGTATCCATCAATACCTTAATATGATCCTTTGCTAGAACTTTTTTCTCCTTGAACCTCATTGACTTTACTAAAAAATTAACTATATACTTAAATATTTTTTAATCTGAGGAACAGAAGTAAAAAAAGACTTTCTTCTCTGTATGTAATGTAAATATATAAATGAAGTGTCAAAAGTCCTGACTTCAATAAAACTAGAGACTGGTTGCTATATAGTTAAATATGTTTTCCTGAATGCATTTGAAACTAGATTATTTGAATACAGAAATCTTCAAAAATACTTCTGAATAGAACATTGTTACATTGTTACATCTGAATAGAGCAGTGATATAAAAGATAAATAGAAATATTCTTTCTCCTGCATCAAATAGATATATGTCAGTGAATTTCAATAAGTATCATAAATTTATTGGACCACATTATTTCAATTAATTCTATCATAAACAACTATTAGAACAAAAATATTTAATGGATCAATAATTATTTCAAATTTATTCTACTTAAAAATTAAAATATTACTTAATTTTCTCTTCTGAGTGATTGGAGAACGATGTACATGAGTTTCTTGTCTTCCTGCACATATAAAACCAAACTCAGTCAATTAGTAATATCACTCCATTTTTTCCAAGACTGAAGCTAATGTAAAGGTATCTGATTTAAGCTTATATGGAACAATGTCATGATCATTGATGAAAGCAATATATATATATATATATATATATATATACACATATACATATACACACACACACAGTCACAAAATGCTTTTATCAAGTGCACCCCAAATTTTATTTAGCAATTTTGCACCTGAAGATATGACTAAAGTGAATAGGATCTTCACTGGAGACAGAGAATAAAAGGAGGATATCAAGTAATGAGTCAGGATTGTTTTGTGGCAATGAATTTCGAAATTTAACAAGGAATAAAAAAGACAAGAGTTAGGGACAAAAGTTTCTATGAAAACAAAGATATTTTGGAAAAAAAGTGGATGACAAAAAAAATACAGACAAAATATCAAAAAAGTAGATCCAGGAGTCTAATTAGTGTGATTTACTGATTAGATATTTTTAGTCCTCATGAGAATTGTGAGGATGGGGCAGAGTTTTGTGCTGCTTCCACAGTGTTCCTCTGAACGGGAACTGACTTGATGGCACCTTGCAACAAAACAATTGATAGCATGTTTGTTATGGATCCTACCGAGAGAATTATTCAGATATCCTGGCCAGTAACTGGAGAATTCTGCTATACCTAATTTCTTCTTTTTCTCTGGAGAGTGTCTTTATCTACTGTCAAATCTACAAAACTATTGTCTTTGAGTCTCCCCTTTACCATGTTAATTTGGACCTACCACCTTTGCCTTCAGGTCAATTCCAGGCCCTCTGTTGCTAGATGACATCCAGCCAGCTCTGACCCATAGTGACCCTTTGGACAGCAGAGTGAATCATTCAACATTCCTTAGTCACCCTAAAGATTGTTCCTATGCAAGGGACCGTTTGTTGCAGCTACTCTGTCAATCCACGTCCTTGAGAGCTTTTCCAGTTTTCACTGATCCTCTACTTTATGAAGCATGTTGTCCTTCTCCAGGTAGTAGGGTCTCCTGACATGTCCACAGTATCTAAGAGAAGTCTTTCCAACCTTTTCTTTAAAGAGTATTTTGGCCTTATATATAGGTCAAAATCAAACAAATTATCATTCATTTCCCTTCTGGCATATTTTAGTTTGCTCTAGGAGCTATTTATTTCTGGGTTTTGAGAATTGCTGTTTTCCTGTGTTTCATTTGTTACTGTCATGTTTTTTTATTTGATTTTTCTCTATATAAAATTCAGGATAGATGATAAAGATATAGAAACAGTAATGAGTAGTTTCTTTGGGATATGGCAGGAAAGTTAAGGATTGGTGAGCTGTTGATAATGGATTCATGAACTAAAATGTTATAAAATCAATTATAGTGATGTCTGCATAATATATGTTTTTAATATATTTAAACCACCACATTGTATGGTGTGTAAATCATAATCCAGCTATAAAGCTATATTTTAAATGAACCTTTTTTGCACTTTTAACAAATAAGTCTGCACAGTTTTCAATAGTATGGATTTTTTACATTTTTGAACTTTATGATCCTCAGAACTTTCTTATAAATTGAGAAAATTTATTGCAGAGTTATTTTGCTGTCATTAAGTTGAATAGATAAACCCTTTAGCAAATATCTAACTCACTGGATTTATCAAATAAATTATATCTGTTCTTTCACAGATGATGCCTAAAATGATAATCTTATGAATCAAGATTATATTCTGAAATTAGAACCTAAATAGCAGTTAGGAATGTAACGATTTCCCTCAGGTGACCAAGTTTTTTAGCTCAAGAAATCACGTGTTTTTATTCTTTCCCTCTTTTTCCTAGAGCACATGAATAGCCTAGAAAAGCAGCATGAGCTTGTTTTTTTAATCTTCATGAACTATTTTCTACCAGCATGCAGGACGCCCCCCCCCCCCCAGCATGTTTTTATCTCATGAAATTAAAATGAGTTTTAAAATTTTGTGTCAGGAAAACATCAATAGAAAATTGGTAATTTTTCCTCTCACAGTTAAAGTATTTGTCAGGTTATAGAATTCTATGAGAACGTTTTCTTGGGTCACTTCATCTTTCCTACTTAATTCTATATTCTACATACATTTTCTATATTGTTTGCATTTATTGTAACTCTCCTGTTAGGAAAAAGTTCCCTGATTATCTTGATTAAATGTTTAAAATAAAAATATGCTCAGAGAACATGTTATTCAACTTTATTTTATTCATGAGAAAGAATGTCAGAAGGGAGTCTTAGTGGTTGTACTAATGCTATTGTAATAATTACAGAAAACTTTCAGTCATACATGCCTTTGCTTCTTCATCTTGGTCTTTTTGATTGTCCCAATTAGTGTACCAATTCATGTGTGTATTTCCTTCTAGGTGAAAGGAAGACTCAATTCCGGAATGGTAAGTATTAATTATTTCATAGGACCATATAGCAAATAGGAAGAGTTTTCCCCCATCGTTTCCCTGGAGAGAGAGAGGAAAAACAAAAGTCCAGTAACGATTACTGATGATCCCACTAAGCAGCCCTGGTGGTGTTACATCCTCAGCAACTGACTAAATGTTGGGCAAATTGAACCCAGCAAACATTCTCTGGGAGCAGATGGGACATTCAGATTCAGTAACAGTGCACAGTGCTAGAGTCCCTGGGGGGCAGTTCCACTCTGTCCTGTAGAGTTACTTGGTGTTTGAATCAACTCCATGACAGAGTCATGATTCTCTTATTGAAGTGCAAATAGAAGAGAATCTGGACAAGATACTGAACACACTTTTTTTTTAAGTTGGAAAAGACTTGCATGGAAATAATCAAGAGAAAGAAATATTACTCTTTTAATATTTTATTACCTTTTGTCACATTTTTTCCCTTCTCCTTTCTGTTTTTCTTTGTCATATTCTCTTTCAGTTCTTTGTCTGGAGACTCTACGTGTATTCCTATCTTTTCTCCCCCATTGTTTCCCCCTTTAAACATGTCTTCCTTCTATTGTTCTTCATTTTTGAACTCTTCCATCTTTCCTCACATTCCTTTTCTTTCTTCTCTCTCTGGCTCTCTTTCTTTTTTTGGTTATAGTGTACTCTTCCGTCTGGCTTTATATTTTTACAGACATAAACACAGATTAATGATTTTTTACAATTTTGTCCACTTGCAGACTGGGAGAATTCTTTCTTGTACCCTGGTAAGTGCCATCATTCTTTTTTTCTATTTTTCAATTCTAAGTTCTTCTGTAAAATTTTATTTTTAACTGATATTTTTCCTTATGGTCATTCTACTTTAATGTTTAAAATACACTATTATTTAGCTTTTTAACCATACTTACTTATACCAATTTCCTCTTAATTCCCTTACACATAATTCCCAACAATTTTTAAAATTATGTTATTGGGGGTTTATACAACTTTTATCACAATCCATACAAACATCCATTGTGTCAAGTGCATATGTATATGTGTTGCCGTCATCATTTTCAAACCATTTTATTTCTACTTGAGTCCTTGTTATCAACATATCTTTCTTTCTCTTCCCTCCCCCACCTTCCCTTCCTCATGATATTGATAATTTTTATATTATTATTATTTTTCACATCTTAGATTGACTGATGTATACCTTTACCCACTTTTCTGTTGTCCATCTGGGATCAGGTAATAGATGTATTATTGTGATTGGTTCCCCCCATTCTCACTCCCTTTCCCCTTCCCCTCCTGGTATGACTACTTTCAATCTTGGTCCCAAGGGGTTTACCTGTCCTGATTCCCTGTGTTTCCAGCTCTTATCTGTACCCATTTAAATGGGTATCCATGTACATGGTCTAGCCAGATTTATAAGGTAGGATTGGGGTCATAATGGAGGAGGGGAGTAAGCATTAAAGAACTAGAGAAAAGTTGCATGTTTCATTTGTGCTATACTGCACCCTACATGGCTGTCTCCTCCCCATAACCCTTGTGTAAGGGAATGGTTGATTGGCTAAAGATGGACTTTGGATCTCCAACCTCCACTCTCCCTAATTCACAATGATATGATTTTTTTTGTTCTGCTTCTTTTATACTTTATATCGGATCCTATAGACACCTTATGATCCCTCAGGATGGTGGGCTTTTTCCATGTTGGTTTTGATGCTTCTCAGCTCCCTGGTTGCTTATTTATCTTCAAGTCTTTAAGACTCCAGATGCTATATCTTTGGTAGCTGAGCACCGCCAGCTTTTTTCACCAAATTTGCTTATGCACCCACCTTGTCTTTAGTAATCGTTTCAGGAAAGTGAGTGTGTTAGTCTGGGTAGGCTAGAGGAATAAATTTCATAGACATGCATATAGATATAAGGAAAAGGTTTATATACAAGAGGAACAGGACATTGAGCCCAGTCCAATTCAAAGTCATAAGTTCCATATTAACGCATATGCCTGAAATCAGTCTATAAAGTCTCCTTCTGACTCATGAAGTCACAGGTCAGTGGGTGCAGAATCCCAGCACTGACAGGGGTCTCCACATGGTTCCTCGCTTCCAGGCCTCAGGGTCCATCAACAACATCCAGTGATGACAGAAACAGCTCATCGATGGCAGTGGTCTCCATGTGGCTTCTCCACCTTCAGAGGTCTGGCTCCTTTGGGGACAAGCCATGTGACTACTCTGGCTCCTCAGATGCTGCCATCTTGTCTTGTCCATCATTCATTGTCTCTGAAACTAACTCTCAACACCTGGGGAGACAGCTTCTCATCTTCACGAGGGAAATATCGCGAGATTTCCCAGATGTATCAGGAGAAAGCCCTGCCACACAGAGAGGCCTTAGTGGATACTCAATGGCTATCTCCAGATTAACAGGCTAGACTCCACCCCTACATTTCAATCATAAAATTAACATAAGCACATGACTGTCACAGTGAGCATCATGGAATGCCAGGTTGATAAAACAAAGTGTTCCTGTGCTGAGAAAGTACTTAAGTAGTGGCTCAATGTCCATCTGCTACCTTAATACCAAACCTATAAATATATGCACAGAGATCTATTTTCCCATCCTCATATATAAATATATTTACATATGTGCATGCCTGTATTTAGACCGCTATTAATGCACTGTCCCTCCACATTCCCTCCTCTACTTCCTTTTACTTCCCCAATTTCCCACTATCATGTTCAGCCTTTATCTTGGTTTCAGTAATCCACTCAGTTACATTGTGTTTGATCAAGCCTAGGAGGTTTCCTACACCCTCCTGTCCATCAGATTTAGATCACTTGTTGCACCCTTGTCGCTGTGTTTATTAACACTCTCTTGCTTCCTCTGCCTCCCACTCCACCATGTCTCCCTGGAAACGTTGTTTTCTTCTCCAGATTGTTTATCCCACCTCTAAATAGACATGCAGAGATAATATGCACAAAGGCAAGACAGAGCAAAAGACAGCAACAAAACAAAGCAATAGCAAAAACAAACGCCAAACAAGGAATGTGGTAACAACTGTTTAACTCACATATTTTTCATGGATTCTGTTTCTCTGAATATTTCAACTTAAACTAAAAACAGAACATTCTTGACAATAAATTATAGCAACTATATATTCTTCTTTTCTTGATGCCAAACATTTTTTCCTGTGCTCTTTTGTTTAAGTGCTTTTTAAAAATAACTCTGTAAAGTATGTTTTTATCCTTGGTGCATAAGAATTATGAAAAACATAATTGGAAGATGGTGGAACTTTCCTATGAACTTTCTGGAGTCACTTTGTAAAGGGTCGTGAGTGACCTGCTCAATATTTACTGAGAATGTGTATGCATTTGACTTGACTGTCTCTTAGTTATACCAGTGTCAGCACATCTTGGTGGGCAGACAATTCTTACAGATTGCAGTTAAAAACGTTGGACAAGTAAGACTTCCAACCTTAGTTGAAGATTCACCTTTTCTATGTAACTTCCAAATTTCAGGCATTAATAGTTCATTAAAATCCTTTATCTGCTAACTTTGACAGTTTCAGGGCTTCATGCACAGCCTGCGTTAATGGGGTTACTTTGGATAACCCAGAGAATGATCCTTATCTTTGAACCCTAATGATGCCTCCATATAAGGAACAGAGCTGAGAGGGTGACATTCTAGATTCTGCCATCATGGGATCATCAAACATGAAAATGTGCACTGCCCTTTGGGTTGGAAAAACTCATTCCTTGGAGGATCAAACTGGGAAAAGGGGGCTGAGCCTTGGTGGTGTAAATGGTTGAGTGAGGGACTGTGACCCATGGGCTTGGCGGTTCAAATCCAGTGGCAGCTCTGAGGAGCTGCACTGGGTAACTCCCACGACCACCAGAGGGCAGTGATGCACCCCACCCCCCAAAAAAAAAACAGAGAAAAGGGAGATCATTGGTGTTCTTCATTCATGGGGCATAGTGAAGTGACAAATTGTGGGAGTGTCCCATGTCTCCTGGGGAGGTTTTGAGGGAGAGGGGACAGTTAGTAGTGAATATGTTGTAGGCTTTCAGTTGTTTATGAGTAAGGAGAAATACAGTTTTGGGTCCTTCAACCCCAAGAAGAACAGAAATTCTCTCTGTATAGGTGCCAAGGGATAGAAAAAAGTGACCTGGAACCAATTTTATTACAGTTGAGGATTTAAAGACAGGAACGCAATACTGATTTGTCCAATGAGGAGGGGTTGTGCAGAATATTTTCTGCTGAAGAGGGTCATTCCAGGGGATGCCTTTTATTCTGCTAGTTAGCGGGGTCTGGGAAAAGGGTCTGAAAATACCTCCTCACGTCACCCACATTGTGATGCTAGAGAAAATATATCACTGCCACGGACTTATTCTGACTCATAGCTACTCTACAAGACAGGCCAGAACTGCCCCGAGTGGGTTTCTGAGACAGCAATTCTCTGTGGGAGCAGAGAGCCTCATCTTTCTCCCACTGAGCAGTGGGTGGTTTTGAACAACTGTCCTTGGGATTAGCAGCCCAACCGAGCCCACGACTCAGCCAGGGGTAATTGATACAAAGCTAACACGCCTGACCCTCGGATAAGGGGAATAAGCAATAAAATTTCACAGTGCTTCGGGAAAGAATCAATTAGCTGGTTGCAAAGACACACAGGACATGCTTGGTTAGCAACAGTGTCCATGTTTGGGACATTGTCCTATGTCCTTATAATTGTATACAAAAGTGTAAGATTTGATTGGACTAAGTGGATATAACATCCATGAAGAAGTTTTACTCTTGGGTGGAAATTTTTACTGTAGTGGTTGCTTGGAATGAAGAAACAGATGCGAAGACAACTTCTCTTTTCTTAAGTATATGTGCAGTTTTATACACATGTGCAACCGTCCATGGTCAGCGGTATGTGAATAATCAGGATGCGTTCTAGCTGTCTTGTTCCACGTACCTCCCTGGAATATCTGTTGGTTATTACTACTGACAGTTTTTAGAGGAGTGCATTTTCAGTGCGTGGACTCTAAACCTGATCAGCTAAGTTACTGGGCCTCCTTGCATTGCCAGTCTGCCTTGTGTGCCCCAAACTTTTTAAATTCCAGCATCACAAATTGAAGGATGGGAGATGGTATCATCTCTGTATTAAAGCTCAAGTTTAAAAAACATTTTTCATTACCTAGGTTCATGCTTTTCACCTTTATCAATTTATATATTTTCTAAGTGAATATTTTAAAAATGGTTCCCATCTTATTGTTACTTTTTCAAAAGTAGACTTGATGGCTTCAACAATGTCATTCCAGAAGTGTCTCATGCAATTTTGGCAAATTATTTTCTTCTAAATATAGGAAACTTTATATAGCTTTCCTTTCAGTTGCTATTATATATCAATAACTACATCCAAAGACTACTTTGAATATTTATATTTGATTTGCTTATATAGTTCTCTTAGTGATTGAAATATTGAAACTAACTGGAGAAAGTGTGAAATTAAATCTTACTCTATTTTACTCTCCTTAACTCTGTCTGAAATTATATTATGTGCTTTTACTAAGAATACATTTTTTAATTTTATCTCTTATTCTGGGAACTCTGGAAGGATGCTTATAAATGCATTTCTGTAAAGAGACAGAGTATACATTTTAGGAATTATGGCATTTATGATCACTGCCCAATATATTCAAATTTACCGTCATAGGACTGACAGTAAAAAAATGAACTAGTGCTGATATGCTCAAATAAATTTATTTAGAGAAATACAGTTAGATGATTTATATCCAGGATGGACACTTTGTATTACTCTCCCAATGCCAAAGAAGTCATTCTCTAAGCAAGTGACATTTCCTCATCTCTAGAATACTCATTTCACTTCCACAAAACCAGGGAATTAATTATACCCTAAAAGAAGCTTATTTTTCAACAACATGTCAGGAATGCTTTCTTTTAAAATAATTCCTTCCTATTTAAGTTCATAAAATGGTTTCAAAATATCATAGGCAATAATTTTGACACATAAAGAAATCATTGGGCATCCTGCTCTTACTGTTGCTGTTGTTCAGTGCCCCTGAGTTGGTATGGGTCATAGCATGCCCATTCACAACAGAATGAAGTACTGCCTTTTCCTGTAATACTCACACTATTGTTCTTACCTTTGAACCCATTGATGTAGCCACTGTATCAGTCTATCTTGTGAAAGGTCTTCCTCTTTTCCCCAGTCTTGTTACTATACTTTCTCCAGGGACGGCTTTTTCTGAAAACTTGTTCAAAACGTGTGAGACAAGTTGTCACTATACACTAAGAATCGTTGATTGCACATCTACCAAGACAGATTGCTTATTCTTTTTGCAATCCATAGAACTTTCAACTTTTTTCACGTAGATCATGATTCAGATGTATTGCTTCTTCATTCGTCTTCCTAATCCAATGTTCCACTTTAGTGTGCATAGGAGACCATTGCAAATACAATGGTGTGTCAGTCCGGGTAAACTAGAGGAACAAATTTATAAACATGCATATGGATATAAGGAAAAGATTTATATACAAAAGGAATGGAACACTGAGAAAGCATCCCAACCCAGTCCAGTTCAAAGTCATAAGTCCAATACTAGTCCATATGCCCGATATCATTCTATCAAGTCTCCTTCCGACTCATGAAGTCACAGGTCAGTAGGTGCAGAGTCCTAGCTCTGGCAGGGTTCTCCCCATGGCTCCTCGCTTTCAGAGCTCAGGGTCCATCAACAGTATCCAGTAGTGACAGAAGCAACTTATCGCTGGCAGGGATCTCCATGTGGTCTCTCCAGCTTCAGAGGTTTGGCTCCATCAGGGCAAAGTCTTGTGTCTTCTTCTCCGGCTCCTCAGATGCTGCCATCTTGTCTTGTCCCGGATTCGTCGTCTCTGAGACTAACTCCCAACAACTGGAGAGATACCTTCTCATCTTCAGGAGGGAAATATTGCAAGATTTCCCAGAAGACTCAAGAGAAAGCCAAGCCCACACAGAGGCCTCATTGGCTACTCAATGGCTATCTCCAGATTAACAGGCTAGACACCACCCCTACATCTCAATCATGAAATTAACATAAGCACATGACTGCCACAAAAGGTTTGGATTAAGTAAGACAAAACCCTTGATAACTTTAATCTTTTCTTTGTTTATCCTGAAGCAAGCCATGAGTCCAGTTGTGAGGATTGGGTTTTCTTTACATTGAGTTGCAATCCATACTGAGTGCTGCAATCTTTCATCTTCCTCAACAAGTGCTTCAAGTTCTCCTCACTTTCAGCAAGCAAGGCTGTGTCATCTGCATATGCAGGTTGCTAATAAACCTACCTTTAATCCACATGCCAGACCAGGTTTTTTAGGGAGGCTCATAGTGTTGACTGGGTTCTCAAGTCATAGCTGTCCTTTCTGGGTTGTTTTTTCCCTCTGACTAAATAGAGTTAAACAAATAAATAAATGAGATATGGATCAAGAAGATTAGCAGAAAAATGAACATATTTAGTATAGGAGACTTTAGATAGCTGACTGATTCTGAGAAAATCCTATTGAATCCCTATTGAATCCCTATATAGGTAAATATCTTAAGTATAAATTTGACCAATTAGCTGAATGTTTCTGAAAGGTTCCATACTTAGAATAAAAAGAATCAAAAAGGATAATAACTCAATATGTATTTTGCATTTGCATTATTGTCAGGCTTATGATAATTAAACACTTATTTTAATTGTATATTTCTATTGTTTTTCTTTCTTTCTTTCTTTCTTTCTTTATTTCTTTCTTTCTTTCTTTCTTTCTTTCTTTCTTTCATTTGCTTGTTTTTAGGCATCACTGTGCTCTGGTGGGAGTGGGAGGCCCAGCCTTGCTCCTGGAGAGCTACTGCTGTATTTGAACTGCCAAGCCAGTGGACCACAGTCCCTCACTCAACCGCTAGGCCACCTGGGTTCAACCCTCTATTGTTTTTCTAAATACAGCACATTAAATGTTAAAACACACAAACAAACAAGCTTGGTTAGCACTCTTCTGGGAGATTTTCAAAATGTGAAAACTCTTTTAGCAGCTTTTCAATTTTAAAAGTCTTTGCTTTCAATCTTATAGATTTGGGGAGGGAAGGGGGTTTTATAAAGAGAATGAGAAGATAAGAAGGGAAGGAATGTGGAATATGAAAGTTTTATTTCCAAACTAGCATTGATTTGTTATTTTATTTGTTGCTTTCTATTAAATTTTCTCCCCTGAGGCAATTTCTTTGTTGTTTAAAGAGTGTTGTTAGAACTTCCTGTACACTGATAGGCTATCCCGCATAAAATATAAACTAGATGAATTAATTTTTGTGGGACTATTACTCATTAAGAAATTTAGTAGAAAATATATTTGAGGTAAAAATAATCAAATCAATTTGGGACATAAGCATAATGAAGCACGTTAAAATTTTTTTCACTGAAATGTGAAATGTGAACATGTCTTCTGTCTGCTAAGACATACTATGGACTTTTATTTTGTTTTGTTATTTCAGACTGGAGAAAAGAATATTTTCAGGCTGGTAAGTCATTGCTTGATGGTTTTGGAAGGAATTTGCTCTTTATACTCATTCTCAATCTCAGAGGAAGGTGTTGGAGAAGGGCAGAGACACCATCTTCCTGCTGCTTCTGTACAAAATTATCACCGAGTTTATAACTAAAGGAACAAAACCTGTTTCCTTTAAAAATTCTGGAGGGCAAAGGTGTAAAAATAAGGGGCTGGCAGACCTGAGATCTTTTTGAGGCTTACAAAGAAGATCTGTTACTTTGATTTTGAACCTCAAAGAGATGGCCTTTATTTATTAGATTGCGCCTCATTTCCTGCAATCTTCAAACACCATCTCTCCAAACTTTAGCTGTTGTCACATCTCCTTTGTCTGATGTTGATGCTTCTGCCACTCTAACATAAAGCCCCTTATTATATTAAAACTACTGGGCCGGCCACGGCTACCCTCAACTTAGAAAGATTTTTTTTCCTTATTTGCATATTAAATGTACTTTTTACAACTGTACTATAACACATTCACGTATCAGGGAGATTTGAATGCAGATGTCTTTGAAGGTACATTATTTAGAGTACCACAGCAGGAAAAATATTTTGACAAGATCATACACATCTCACAGAGGTTCTGAGATATAGCTTGATAATAATTTTTATTTCTGAGCCATTCTATTCTTTCAAGAGATTTAAAAGCTTCTATCTTTGCAGGGAATGTGATTCTGGATGCAGACACAGCTCACCGTAACCTCTTCTTGTCTGAGGACAGAAGATGTGTCACCTGGAGAGATAAGCCACAAGATCTGCCTGAAAACCCACAGAGATTCCATTCCCTTCCCTGTGTGTTGGGTCGACAGCACTTCACCTCAGGGAGGCACTACTGGGAGGTAGAGGTTAAGGACAGTAAGGAATGGGATGTGGGTATTTGTAGGGATACTGTGATGAGGAAGGGTAGGGTTTCCATAAAACCTGAGGAGGGTTTCTGGGCCATCAGGCTTTATAAGGATGTGTACTGGGCACTCACCTCCCCAGAAACACGGCTTACTCTAAAAACACCCACTACCAGGGTGTGCATTTTCCTAGAATATGAGCGAGGATGCATCTCCTTCTACAATATGACAGATAAATCCCACATTCACACCTTTTCTCAGTGTTCTTTCTCTGGGTCTCTAAGACCTTTCTTCAGGTTTTGGTCTGGTGATTCAGGGAAGCTGAGAATCTGGCAATATGAATCAGCACAAATTGATGCTTACCAAAAGCATTTCTATTATGATAACCCTCAACTCACAGTATTTAGAGATGAAATATAACTTGTCAGCTAGTGAAAATTGAAGCTTCAGCTAATGAAGTAAATATTCTTACATCAGAAGCAAACTCTTTTAAAAATTTTTTATTGTCATCATTTTCTCTCCATCATTTACTACCAAAAGTAATGTGTGTTGTACAAAATATGTGCTGCTTATGGTATGTTTCTTTGCTAAATGTGAACAAAAACAATCATATCTATCAGAAACAATAGAGACAGTCTATACTTGTAAAGATGTACAGCTTTAGAAAGCCTTGAAAATAGCTTTACTCTGCAATAGAGCATCAGTATGAATCAGTAATTAGGCATCAATGGATTTCACTTTAAAGGTTGGGATTAAACATAGAGATCTATAATCATGTAGCATAATCATGGTAAATATATGATATACTAGAGTCTGTGATTGCATAATTGTGATGGAATTTCTTGAAAAGGAAGTCCTTGTAGCACTGTTAATTGTCGACCCGTCAATCACAAGGATGATGTAAAACTCATGAGGCACACCTCAGGAAAATGATGAGACCGCTTGTGCTGGTCCCCGTTTACAGTCTTGGAGACCATATTTAGAGTCTGAGACATAATTAGCTCCATGGCACTGTGTTTTGGAGGATGAGGGTGCTAGATAAGAGTATAAATAAAGAAATACTATTTTTTTTATTTAAAAATATGAATGAGTTTTGGAGGGCTCTGAAAACTCTTATCACACTCCATATATACATCCACGTGTGTCAAGCACATTTGTACATTTGCTACCCTTGTCATTCTCAAAAATATTTTTACTTGAGTTCTTGGTGTTAGCTCCTCATTTTCCCCCTCCGTCCCCATTTGCCCCTTCATGAATCTTTGATAATTAAAATATTATTATTATTTTGTCTTATCTTACAATGTCCAATGTCTCCCTTCACCCACTTTCCTGCTGTCCATCCTCCAGGGAGGAGGTTCTATGTAGATCGTTGTGATCATTTCTCCTTTTCTACCTAACTTTCCCTCCACCCTTCTGGTATCACAACCCTCACCACTGGTTGTTTTTATCTATATTTATGAGATTTTTCTGTTTTATTAAAAATACTTTTAGATAGTGCTATATATATAAATAACAACAACGTTAACTGATATCTAAGCCAATATTAGAATCAGGAGAACACAAAGGTGATGAGTTTGACTTCTGTTTCTTTTATGTAGCTTCAGTATATTTCATGCTCAATTTTTTTGCCATTTCCATTTTCTCATGAAAAATTAATTCATTCTGGACTTTACTTACATGTGCTTACATTTTGAAAATATTCATCCTGCACTTTATAGTTTTTAGTTTTTAGTACAATTATATGAATTTTAACTTATAGAGATTCATAAACTCCACTATTTCAGAATTATAGGTCCTATTATACTAGAAAATTTCCCAGTATAATTTCTTATAGTTGTTTTAGCACTTGCATTCTGAGTGCTCAGTTTTCATAAGGCTACAGAAATCAGTGAAAGCCCAAAATCTATTTGAAAATTTTTGCAGTTTTTTTTTTTATGTTATGACTGCATTGATTGGAAGGACCTGGATCAATTTGTAAGCTCTCCCGTCTAACATATTCTGTGACAGTTTGTTTTGCCATTTTGAATTGTTTTTAAATCTCCAAATATTACCATATCCTTTGTTTTCATTTGGACCTTGCACTAATGTTCTCACTCATCCAGATGATAGATCTTTATCTTTTTCTTATCTTTATTCTGCATAACACTAATAATAGTTCTCCTTAAATAATATTTGAAATTTGGTAATTTAATTCATAGTCAAATCCTCCCCCGTTCCTAACTTAAAAAGATCTGCCAAGTGAATTTTCTGTGGTTCTAAGTTTTCCAGAAATTTTATAGAAATGAAATCTAGCAATTTGTAAGCTGTTGATACTGCCTTTCTTCACACAGAATGAGATACACTAAAGTGCATGTTAACAGCTAATGCTGCAATTTCTCCCCACTGCCACGCCCAGAGTAGTATTTTATAGAAGAGATGTAGGTAGTGATGAAGGAATTGAAGAATTCTACCATTTTTTAGTGTGAAATTGATCAAACATGCAATCAAGTTATACTGATATTTATCAGAGATTATTATTTGAAATTTGGAAAAGAGAGCAAAGAAAAAGTGCTAGAAATCATGCTGGAGATCTACTGATAGAATTTTACAAAATCAGTGACTTCTTTATGGCAAACATCTTTTATCAATAACATAAATGTTTACTGTACACAAAGACTTAAACAGATGGAATGTACAGGGATCACATTGATTGTACCTATGGAAAGACTTGATAGAGAAGCTTGATATAAGCAATCACAGGAAGGTTGACACTGACTGCGGATGACAACATAAATTGCTTACATGTTAGTTAGAGTCAAAATTTAACAAATGTAAAACAAATTCACAAGACCCAAAATGCACACACGAGTGTATCTTACCTTAATTCTGATAAGATCTCAAAAATGGATTTGAATCCATTAGCAATCCTTGAATGAATGTGAACATAAGTACTTTCTGAACCAGAAATCCCTGTACTGTTTAAAAAAAGAATGTAGAACAAATAGCTATTAAAAGGAACAGTTGTATGTATATTGCAGCTGTTTCCACACTGGTGAAAACATGGAAACAATGAAAAAAATCCAACTATAAAAGAACTGCAAAACAAGTTCAGATACATTCATACTATGGGATTTTATGCGTCAATAACAAATGTTGCTCTCCTACGGACGGCAAAACAGGGGCACACTAGAAAACAATATGGTTAGAAAACAGTCAATCTCACAAAAATAAATATTTGATGCTGCCATTGTTATAAGGAAAACAAAGAAGAAACAGCTTACAATATTCATATAGCACAAACTTGCTGGGCAAGAGGTAAAAGGTGTGGAGGCACCTGTTGATGAAGATCGAGGACTGGGTCCTCCAGTGTGGACGACAATTCAAGGAAAAGAAAACCAAAAATCTTCACAAATTGACCAATAGCCCTTCTCATGATAGAAAGAGAGAAGATCAAAGTTGTGAAGAATTTATTCCTACTTAGATCCTCAATCAATTTCAATGGCAGCAGCCTTCATAAAATAAAATAGCTAGAGTAATATATAATTGATCAAGAGTTTACTAAGGTAGGTATTCCTAACAAGAAATAAACAGTTAATTAAATCATAAAGCAGTACGAATGGCTTGGTGCAACTCACTCGCATGAGACAGCTAATGCACTGGCAGTCCTTCTAGTCTGGAGGGCTCTTGGGTAATCCTCTGTAGAGTAATTCAGGCTCTCTGATCAAAGACACCAAACAGCAAGGCAGGTCACCAACAGTCAGTCGCATGACAGGATCTGTCCCCAGCTCAAGCAATGTATATTCCAGGAGCATGGTGAAGAAAAGCTTGAAGGAACCTCAATACACAGCAACTCAGGCCACAGACTCGATGTCCCATGGGTAGTGTCGCTTTCAAAGGGAGGCACAGGACAAGCAAGGCAGCCGACTGGTCTGAAGATCCAAGAGCAGGAGAAAAAAAGGTGAGGATCGCTGAGCCATTTATAGTTCCTACCTTCAATCAATTTCACATGTGTTCATTGGCCTTGCTGTCACAACAAACCTACCTATCTTCATTGGTTATATTGGCCCAACAAATCTACCTATGATATTCTACCCCTCGTCAACTTGGCATATGGACACAATTATGTAGCCATATATAATTTCCAGGCATCAATGAAATCAGATTTATACTTAACATCAAACATCTATCATACATATAAATGAGAACTCACTGAGTCCAATTGCATCTCATATATCACACATGAATAAAGAAAAGATATTCAATAGTCTCATATAAAGAAAATACACTAACAATCACAAACCTCACTTTTGCAATTGATCACATGTTTGTAATTGATAGGTTGAACTACCTTCTTCTAATACCATTCTGTATTATCTTTGCCTTCAGCAATCACCACAGCTGGTTGTGGTTTTGTCTCTGGTGGGGTGATCCAGACTTTTATTCCTGACACCACTTGTGTTAGATGGGGTTCTCTAGAGAAACAAAACTAGGACACTAGCAATTTTATGTATATTTATATGGATGGAAAGATATATAATATAAGAAATAAACAGTTACCTAATCTATAAAGCAGTATGAATGGTTTGGTGCAACTCACTTGAGTGAGACAGCTAACACATTGGCAGTCCTTCGAGTCTCGAGGACTGCTGGATAATCCTCTGTAGGGTAAGATTCTCTGATCAAAGGCAGCAAACAGCAAGGCAGGTCACCAACAGTCAGTCAGATAACAGGGTCTAAAGGTCCCTAGCTCAAGAGATGCATATTTCAGTACTGTGGCGAAGCAGGGTTTGAAGGAACCTCAACCCACAACAATGCAGCCTACAGATTAGGTGTCTCATGGGTAGTGTAGCTTGCAAATTGAGGCATAGGACAAACAAAGAAGCCAGCTGGTCTGAAGAGTCAAGAGCAAGAAAGAGAAAGGTGAGGATCAGATAACCATTTCTATATCCGCCCTTTAATTAAACTCACTTGTGTTCATTGACCTTATTGTCACAACCAACGTACCTATCTTCATTGACTTTGTTGGCACAACGAACATACCTATCACAAATTCAAATGTGGGTTTCTAGAGCAATATGGCCAATGCAACACATATAGTTTAATATTTCTATTACAATCGGGAGGAAAGAGGCATGAAAGAAAGACCAGGTAGTGTATGAGCTCAGAGAATGGATTGAAAGTTCTTCCAAGACAAACTTGTTTTTTCCTTTGGTTCAAACTTACAGACTTGAAGCCAATGCTAACTCATAGTGACTCCCTGTGGGTTTCTGAGACAGCACTTGTTTATGGGAGTAGAAAATCCAGTCTTTCTCCCCAAGAGCTGCTGGTGATCTCCAACAAATGACAGAAAGCAGTTTCAGGATTAATTCTTACAAACCTTTACCAATATGGCTTCAAGTAAAATGAAATTGAAACATTGGTAATCTCAATCTTTTCTTCATTTGTCATGATGTTGTCTATTAATCTAGCTATTATACATTTTATTTCCTTCATTTTGATTTTTAATCCATTGAGAAGGTTGAACTTCACCAGCAAATACTTTGAATTCTCTTAGCTTTTGGCAAGTACGGTTGTGAAATCTGCATGTCACGGATGGCTGGTGAGTTTTCTTCCAGACTTGATGCGATATTCTTCTACATACAGTTCATATTTTTAGGATTACTTCTTCAGTTTACAGATTGATTAAGTATAATGAAAGGATACAGTGAGAATACATAATCTTCATGATTTCAAACCATGTTGTGTCCCCTTGTTGTCAATGAATAGTAGTCTCTTGGTCTGTATATAGGTTTTGAATAAGCACAAGGGAAAGCTTAGAAATGTCCATGCTTTCCATTGCTGGATATAATCACTTGTAATCCATATAAATACTTCTGTATTGTCTAAAAAACATAGGTAAACATATTTTCATTATTCTCTACTTTAAGCCAAAATTCATATGAAACAAATATCAGATGATATCAGAGTTTAATCAATTTATTTTCTATATATGTATAGGTTGTTTTCAATCTTTGATTTTTGCAGTTATCCATGGATACTTTTGTACAAGAATAATGTAGCCTTGTCTATGTATATACCTATATGTATATATAGATATTTATTTAAGAATAATTTTCTAGAAGTATTAATGCTGGCTAAAATTCTACTACTGTCTGTAAACAAAATTGTGTACAAATATATATTATACAGTCCATAGTAGGTTTTACTAATTTATATTTCCACTAACACTGATGACAATGTGCTATAACCCTCAGCAACAAAACAGCATTGTGATATGTTTTGATTTTATTAAAGTTGAAATGATAAGATAATATATGTCATCATAATTTCCATTCATATTCATGTGATGAGTGATTGAAGCACATTTCATAAATTCATGGGAAATATTTATAGCATTTTTGTTAAGGGGTAAGGAAAGGGCATTGGGGCCATAGCTGACCTCTGCCTGCTGTACAAGGGGGAAGGAGAATACAACCCCACGTGTAGCCTAGTATGACTCTATGGAACAGAGGTCAGGCATAGCTACATCCTGTGTGCATCATTATCCTATTCTGACACCAACCTTCTGATAGGTAGTCAAAGCAGGGAAAGGGCATCCATTAGAGGTCAGATGATGGCACACTGGGCATGCTTGAAGATCCAGGTTTCCAGCCAGTAACGCTGCAATTGGATTGGTTCACCTGGGCCAGGTGAACACAATTCAGCCAATAGGGTAGACCAGGGTTGTAAACCACAGCTCCCTGCAGGAGGATTAAAAATTACTAAATTGGTAGCTTGAAAAGGCTTTTTCTGAGCGACTGCCCTACTATGTAGGACATCAGGATGCGGCTCAGAGCCAACTGCATCCCTCCCTTCAGCAGTTTCCTGGCTTGCAGACTTAGATGAGGCATTTCCTGGTTGCCTATGTAAACCTAAAACTTCTTTCATTTTCATAAAACTTGTTTGAATCACAAACCAGGTTTCGGCTTAAATTCTTTTTTGCATGGAGCCAAGGACGGAGGCACTTTTCTAATTTCCAAAATATCTAACAATCCCACTCCATGACACTCTATATCTCTCTTTATTACAAATACCAGATATAGTCCTTTTGTCTGTAGTGTCTTTGTCAGCTAAGTGAATGAAGCATTCTGGATCCAGGACAAAACTCCTTTCACACTAACACATCCCCAAAGGACAATCTATTCTGCAAATTAATCTCTGCCTGAGGAAACTCAGTTTGTTTGCTCCTTGGGATGGGAAGCCTATTTTACCTCAAGATATCATCACTTTTCCCTGCCCTGTCTCTTGGTCTAGGTACTGTTTCTCCGCCACCCTTTTCACTCTTGGTCCTGTTCTCTTGCTGAGCATCAGAAGCTTTTTGCTTCTGAAATGGTTTACTTTATAACAACTGCAATGGCAAAATTTTCCACTTTCCTCATTAGCGTTGCTTGCATATTATTATAGGATCCCATTAAGTCTTTTGGAAGAAATTACAGAGACAAGATAAAAAATCTGTAACAAGTAATTTTACTTCATTGCAATAGCTCACCCGTGCTTTGCCTATATTTAGAGTTTTTGCAAAAATCAATTCCATGAAGGTGTAATTACAGTTCAAAAAATTATTTTGAATGCACAAATGCAGGAATTTTGATAAATGTATTTGCTCCATAAACAGCAACCTCTGAGAGATAAATATTCATCACTCCAAAAGGTTTCCATTTGATCTCTCTCATGGGAGAAGTACCTCGGATCTTGGCATCACGTGAAAAAGAATTCACTCCAAAGCCTGGATTGTGATCCAAGTGAGTTTTATGGAAGACAGAAGAAGCTTCAGGTGTCCACAGGGTCCTTCACCATCATCATCATTATCCCCACCCCCACCCCTGCTACCCCCACCCCTTACCCCCCATCCTCCATGCCAACCTGACAAGAAGTGGCTGGCAGAGATGAAAAAGTCACCTGGGGGAGTTCCAGATCCTGCCTTTCCATTTCCTCAGCTGGGAGGCATGGTTTACGATATTGGTTGACCCCATTGGCTAAATTAAATTCACCTGGCCAAAATATGAACCCTCCAAGGTATACCTGCCCTTCCTCACAGGAAGCTTGGACCTCTGAGCATGTGCAGTGGACACCTCAGTCCCTGGTGTAGAGACCTAACAGTTTCTTTATGTTTCTGTGTGTCTATCCTCTTGTTCATGAGCCCAGTCCACTAGTGATCTACTTTCTGTCTTATCTATAGTTCTATAAACAAAGAACCACTCATTTTTCCTTAATAAAAGTCACTTAATTCCACTCCTTTCCTGAAAGAATTTCTAAGTATGCTAGATAATGTACAAGTATTCCAAGTTAAAAATTAGCTCAATTGATTCCTATACCGAAAATAACAATGTGATAATCATACTTTTTATTTGTTAATGTTTCACAAGTTTCTATTAGTCCAGTAAGTCTGATCAATTTTCATTCTATGTAGCTCTTTATCTTTCAACAATCTCTATTTATTTTACTATGAATGTATTTTATATGCATGTATTTTTGAGCATTATTTCTTTCCCCATCTTAACTTTTTTTTTTTTTTGGTATCACTGCCTTCTGGGGGGAGTAGGTGGCCCAGCTCTTGGAGAGCTGCTGCTGGATTTGAATCACCAGCCCAATGGGTCACAGTCCCGCACACAACCACTATGCCACCGGGGCTCAGCCCCCATCTTAACATTTTTTTCTTTATCATTAACTCATGTTGTTGTATCTATCATCGAGTTACATAATTTTTTATATTGGCAGTTGTATTAGTCTGTTTCTAATTAGAAGACAAAGTACCACAGTGAATGTCATGGAAGATAAATAGAGTAAATTACTAGCTAGTAGCAGGGTCTTCAAGGAATAAAGAGATCTACAATACAAAACAAAAAGAAAAAAAATGCTCTTGTTCTCGAAGAGAAAATATAGAGTATGGCCTTTGTCTTCAGAACAGAGAAAGTGAAATTAAACATCAAAGAATTTACTGAAGAGAGTTCCACATAAGGTTGAGGCTAAGACAACAGTGGGGAATTTCTGACTGATGCCCAGTGTAATTTATTGAAGTTCTGTAGGCCAGGGATGGCTGCTAGAAAACTAGGTTGAATTATTGCGGAAACTTTCCTGGAAGTCATCTGCTGGATTATTGTCAAGGGTGAGTGAGACACTCAGCATCCTCTGGGAATCCACCTGAAGGAGCACCACGGAAGTGAACTCAATGGGGAGGTCTACATGGTTCAGGAGCAAGCAGTGAAAAATCAACTGGCAAATAAGAACAGTCAACCCTTATTCTCTTCTGCTTACCGCACCCTCCATTCTCCTGACAAAAGTTTAACTAAACATTTGCTGGCAAAAGGAGTACAAGGTCCAGCTCCCATATCACAAAGAAAACTGAACTTGGTGGTCAAGAGTAATAAATTGGATGAGCCCAGTTAAAGTCTGTGTTTGGTGTGTCAATGTTTAATTACTTGATTACCTAATAAAATGTTTAGAGCTATTATAAATAAAAATGTTATCAACTTTAATGTATGCAATTTTTATAAGCATAAGATTTTATTTACCTCGGATAAATACTTAAAAATGTGTTTCTAAATCATATATAATATACTTTTTTAATTTTATAGGACACTGCCAAGCTTTTCAAAAATGTTTTACCATTTGATTTCTCCAACATGTATGAGAATTCCAGATTTCATACATTCTTGTAAATAATTTGAATTATCAGTTTTTATAATTTTCTCCGAACTAGTAGGTTTATTATAGTGCATCATGGTTTTATTTTAGTAGATTATCTTGCAGAGCATTTAACATTTTATAGAAATAAGATACAATGTAGTAAGAGAGTTCCCATATAGCTAACTCCTAACTTTTTATATTATTATTGGAAACCCACATGAGATGCAGAGATCAATTTGACTTTTTTCTCTCTCTGGGTTTGTGAGAATCTTATGGACAAGGGATGACCTAGAGACTGATGCTTAATAATCCTCACAGGGAGAGTGAAGGACAGTGAGGGGGGCGGGGAAGAGCTGATAACTAGGGTTAAAATAGAAAGAAAATGTTTTGGCAATGATGGCGACATCATGTGCAAATGTGCTTGATACAATTGTTATTGCTATATGGATTGTTGTAAGAGCTGCCAGCATCCCTAGTAGAATGATCTTTTAAACTTTTACTTCTAAATAGACCATAAATTGCTCTTATGCAATTTCAAGAGGAGGATGAAGAAATTTCAAAAATGTCCAAGAGAGCAAAAATGTGTTATGCAGGTTATATATTTAGAGGTCATGCATTTATATATATATATATATATATATACATATACATATATATATGACACACTGAATATTGATGACCGAAGATCATATAAGTTGCATGACAACATCAAGGAGATCATACATGAAGAAAGCAAAAGGTCATTAAAATGGAAACAGGCTGAGCCCTGGTGGCATAGTGGCTGAGTGCGGGGCAGCAGCCCATTGACTTGGGTTCAAATCCAGCAGCAGCTCTCTGGGAGCAAGGCTGGGTAGCTCCCATGACCACCAGAAGGCAGTGATGCCCCCCAAAAATAATAATAAAAAGAAAACAAAGAAAAGGTCAAAATGAATGTAAGAAGAGACTCTGAAACTTGCCCTTGAGCACATCATAGCTAAAGTGAGTGGAACAAGTGGTAAAGAAAAGAACTTAACAAATGATTTCTAGTTGCACTTCAAGGAGACAAAGACAGTGTTATGGTGAAATGTGAAAAATCCAAGAGTTAGAAAACAAGTTTTCTATTTTGTGCAAAGTCCTGAAATTAGCTCTCTCCTGCTTTCTCTGCCTGAGTGGTGTGTGGACTGGCTGTTGAGATCATGGCCATCCAGGATGTGAGCATGCAACCATGAAACCTGTCTGACTTCTTTATTTTACTGTCTCTCCCATCTCTCCACTTGCTCTATGACTTTACTACAATTTTTTTTTTTTTTTTTTTTTTTTAGGCAGAAGGGAATTTAATGGAGTCGGGATAAGTCCCCCCATCACCACCCGCGCCAGCCCCCCAGGGGAATGGGGCATCAGGCCTCAGCGAGGAAGAGGCTCGCAGGACACTGAGGGCTTCATTCTGTCCCCAGGGCGTGGGCAGGTGGGCAGGTCCCAGCTCCGGCCATGACGCGGGACCTACAGGTCAGCGCGGTCACTGTTGCCCTCTGCTGGCCGAGCGGCACCTGCAGGTGCTCCGACTTTCCTACAATTTTTAAATATATTTTAACCACAAAATTACACGTACTGAACCCATGATTAGCTGTGGGGGGCTGGCTTCCCTACCAATGGCGCCCAACATGGGGCAGCAGGAAAAGATCTCTTTTGAGTTATACCTCATGTAGCAATTGTATGGCCCCACCTGAATGTAGAGTGAAATGGGGAAATTGTGTAACATGAGGATCTGATGTGGGGATTAGCAGAAAAGCAGGGATAATAATAGTATTTTAATAATAATAATTAATAAAAATAATAATATTAATAATTATTAATAATGATATTTTAAAGACGACTGTGGGTCAAGATGGAAGTAAACCTAAGATTTATGCTATCATTCTCACACATTTGCTGAAAACAAAGAAGGTGGCAATAATGGATAAAAAGATGCAACATCTGTTACAAGTGGTGAAAAACTATAATCCATGGTTCCCAGAGAAAGGAACTTTAGCTCTAGGGACTTGGGAGGAAGTAGGTACAAACTTAACGCATACAGAGAAAGGGAAAATATCCCCATGGAGGCATGGTCTCTGTGGTTTCAAGCGAAGATGGTTTTATAACCTTTGCAGGAGAAAGAAGAAGAAGATTATCAGTCTAGTGATAAATCTTGTGTCTATCCAAATGTGGAAAAGCAAGCTAAAATCTCTGTCAATGAGTATGACTTAAGATGATGAAACTTTACAAAAAAGAAACTGAAGAAGCAGGGATTGATTTGTTATCTAAAGCCTCTGATTCGGGACAAAACCTGATGGCCAAAACTTGAATGCCCTCCAGGAACTGCTGCCTCCAAAGGTTTAAGGATGATAAAGCACGAGGGGAAGTGAATCCCAGGATCCAAAAAGCAAAGCTATAAAACAATGCCGAATCTCCCTTGCTTTCAAAGGTAGAAGAAACAAAGAAACAAAACCAGCAGTGTAGTGAGAAGGCTCTGTGATACCCAAATTTAAATCTGGTGTGAGGCAGGTAGAATGGGTATCAAGTCAGTAAGATTTTAGGTAGAACTGAGAAAACTAAGCCTGAATCAGAAGGGGAAATGATATTAAAAGCATCTGCTCTCCTGCTGAAATTTGGTGCAGAAAAGACCAGCGATTGTAAAGCAAGCAAGCCAGTCGGTGCTGGAAGTAGAGAGATTAGCTCCAAAGAAATGCAAACTAAGAGAGTTAGCACAGAAGACGAAGTTGGGGAAGTGGAATTTCAAGATACACTGGTGGAGAAGACCAGCTCAGAAAATATAAGCAAAGAGGCAAAGTCAAAAATACAAGCGGTAGCCAGAGAATGAGCCAGGACCACCCAGTTCAGGTTTAAAAGAACCCGGACTTTGCCCCTGTTGCAGTAAAGGATCTCGTTGGGCTAGTTGATGTCGCTCAAAATTCAACAGTGAAGGACTGTTGTTAGCAAAGGCTTCCTGACAGGGAACTAGAGGCAGAAGTTTGATTCAGGCCCTGCCCAACAGGTTGCAAAAGGGAAAGCCTAGCCTAGCAAAGAAAATTTTAGAAAGAAACTGCAGGTATCCCCCAACTTCACAGCAGGAGGCCAGACCTAACCAAACTTTCAAAAGCTCAGCCTCTTTTCTCCCTGCAGAAAGTTTGACTAACCTAGAAATGGTTCAGAAGCCCCTGCAGCAGCCTGATGATATCAAAAAGCAAGAAAGAATAATACAGTTTTTTTTACCAGGAGGATTTAACCTAAGTAGTCAAGGAATTCAAATTGATACTGGAGTTATTCAGAGCTATGAAGAAAAGTCAAAAACTGTGATTACATTAGAAATTATTAAGAGTGGTGATTGGGCTTCACTACCTAAAGGAGGCATGGGACATTTATTAAGAAAGTTATATCTAACTTCTCAAAGTGTTCAGATTGTTACTGGAATTACTGATCAGGATGGTAAAGAAGAAACCACAATAGTGATAAAATCTGTATGCCATCTCTTATAAAGAAGGAAAGTCACTTACGCCAATTTTTGCTTCCTTGCAATTCTAGAGTTAAAATTTATACTTATCAGGGAAGAACACTTAAGTTTGACAACCCTATATTAAATCCAGATGTTTTTTGGAGTGCTGTTGTGAGGAAGCAACAGCACCTCCACATGGAATTAGAAATTGAAGGGAAAAAGGTTTTCAATTCTGGACAGGGGTCATTTCTTTAGGGCATTCAGGAGAACCTAACACTCGCCAATAACTTTCTCTAAATCCAGGTTGAAAGAAACAAGAGAAGTGAACCAAGACATTATAAGATGGTAAAATCCTCCAGTGTAAAGAGCCTGAAGGACAATATGGCTTAGTTGAGCCTGTAACCTTATTGGTAGACTTTGAGAAAAAATGTCTGTTGATAAGTTACTTGAAGAACAGCTGAACAAATTTATTAAGAAGTTTTTTCCATCTTTCAAATCATCCTTGGTGTGGTAAGAAGTTCTCAAAATTATTAAGCTCTCTTGATTCTCTAAGAGCTAGGAGCTGACATTTACGTAACAATGGACTTGATCTAAGTAGTTATAATGGTCCAAAAGGCAGCAAGTTAATAGTTAACTGAGAATATTAGCAGTTCTTTAAAATATCCTCCAAACAGAAGGGGGGGAAGAGAAATCCTATGCATGAGAAACATCACTTAGTCATTTTAACTTCATTTTTCTCCTTACTAAAAACTTGCAACAAAATTAGGAAAGATAAACACATTTTCATGTCTACAGAGAAAGTTGATCTTAAAACCCAGGAATATGGGAATCAAGTTTGTGTTCCTGGTCCATTTATCCCCAGGAGAAAGGGCCATACATTTATGTTTTTGCAAAATGAAGCTGATGGACGCTTCTTAGAAGGACACAACCACGTTTGCAGAAAGATGAAGGCTATGGAAGAGATGGAGAAACAACCCACTCTTAATCCTGATTGTGTCCCCAGGTAGTAAACATCCCAAAGGGAGGGGCTATTTGTTTATGTTTTCACAAAGGAGATAAGTAGAGTTCTTTTCAGCCAGCAAGACCTCAAAGGAGGGAAGCTCATGCTGTGACCTGATCCTGTCTTGTTACTAAAGTTACCCAAAGACTGTGGCCCACTGGGTTGGAGGTTCAAATCCAGCAGCAAGGCTGGCCCTCCTATTCCCACCACCAGAGGGCAGTGATGCCTAAAAACAAAAACAAGACAACAACAAAAAAATAAAGTTACCCCAAACAACAAGAAGACCTCACAGATTCCTGAGAATGGTGATCGGTTCCTGCTGAGAAATAAAATGCAGCAAGGAAATTGTGTGTCCTTTATTGCCTTGACCTCCCTTAAACATTCTTTTCTTTATAACTTTTATCTATTTTCATTTTATTTCAGACCATCCTGGGCCACACACACAAAAAAATTGCCCCAGGTCGCATGCTGCTCTCTGGCTGCCAGTTTGGCACACCTAATCAAGAGCAATCAGACTTTATAGTCTGTCCCACCCTAAGTAAGGCCCACTCCCTTCTGATAAGGATAATAGTAAATTGTTTTCTTGAAGGAGAGTCCAGGGAAGGCAGGCCCATTTAAGGGTGACCAAAGCTATTGTCATGAATCTAGGGCCGCCCCCCCTTGTCACATGTACACCTCTGGTCCCTCCTCTTTCTATTATGCTTACACCCCCAGCTCATTTCCTTCCTGTCCTGCTTATGCCTATTGTGCCTTCCCTTCCTATGATGTGTTTGCCTATTGTACAATCCCTTCATGTGACATGTGTGGTTACCTATAAACATGCCTCCTGAGTATCTACTGAACTTGGACAAAAATCAAGAGCTTCTCTCCTGCACTCTCTGCCCATCCTGTGCATGGGCCTGGCTGTTGAGATCATGGTCATCCAGGAGGTGAGCATGCTACCAAGGGGTGAGGGGGAAGGAAAGAGTCCTGGAATTAGAAAAGAGACAGCTCGTAGTATTCCTCAAGCTGAAAGGAAGATGGAAAATTTCAAACCATGAACTGCCGCATTGAAGGATTAAGAACCAATGCCACTGAAGAAAGAAGTTCAAGTGGCATTCAAAAACAAACAAAAGATCTATTCCTGCTATTGAATAGATCTGACTGACTGTGATCCTCTAGTGACCCTCTAGGGCAGGGCAGAACTATTCCACAGGCTTCTGACTTTATAATTCTTTATGAGACTAGAAACCTTTCTCTTTCTCCCTCAGTGTGGCTAGTGCTTTTGAACTGCTGACCTTGTGGTAAGCAGCTTAAGGTGTAACCATTATGCCACCAGGGCTCCTATAGTTGAAATTAAAGCACTAGAGAAAAACATGATTCCAGGAAATGAGACAATGCTAACTGAGATGTTGCAATAAATGCACGCAAACTTAGGAGGGCTGATTCATGCATTCGCATGCCAAGGCATTTGGAAGATATGTATGTGGTCAGGCAACCAAATGGGATTCATATTTATGTTCATTCCAAAGTAAACGATGAAAAGGAACTAACTGAATCATATCATTAATATCACAGCAACATTTTTGGAAGTAAAAAATAGTCTCATGCATCCCGGGCATGTTGTCAGAAGACTCAGATTCTGGAGAATATCAAGCATCGTAAAGAAGGTCAGAGAAAACAAGGAAAGTCTTTAAGGAGATTGTAGACATGGTATGCAACAAAGGACTTAAACATGTCAGTGCTGGTTAGGATGACACAGAATCTAACATAATTTCATTCTACTGCATATGCTGAACAATTTGGTAATTCGGGACTCACTCCTTAGTACTCGCCATTTTTGTCTCATGGAATTTACCCAGTTTTATACAGCTAAGTCTCTACTTGTCATTTTGAAGTCTTTTAAACTTATTTGAAATAGGTAGTTTTGTCTGAAGATTTTGCAACCTTTGAAACAGCAATTTTGCTAAGGTCAAGATGTTTGCCTCACATCGAAAACATCGAATCATGTGGTAGTCCAGCACTAATAACCATAGCGTCAATGGTAATTCTATGCTCTTCTACTAGTTTCTGAACTTGGGAATTAGATATTAAAATTAACTAAAGTTATTTTACTTATTGCACAAAATGTATCCTTTTAAAAAAAGTTACCCTATCAATACATTGTGTTTATTCATGGGGCTGAAATCTGGTAAGATTAGCGGTTCAGAAGCACTAGCTTCTCTCTGGAGAAAAACTGAACTTCCTATTCCCATAAAGAGTTACAGGGAAACCCTCCTTTAAATTTGCTATGAGTCACCGTGGACTCGATGGCAGTGCACGTGGTTCAACTCTGGAACAAGACGAAGACAAATGCATGACAGAGAAATCTTATCTGCAGACGTTTGCTGCTTAGCGAGACAAGCTTAAATATGTTTTGAAGAAAGAAAATCTGTGCATATCTGAAATAGTACCCCAGTAATTTACCCTGTACTCTCATCCAATAAACCAGCAACCCCAATTTTGTTTATTTCTTCAGTCAAGGGAAAAAACGTGTCTATATAATGAGCTATGCAGAATGCTCATAGCAACATTTTTGTAAATAGAACAAATGGCCAGAAATTGAGATAATCAATAGTTTATCAAGAGTTCAACAGATAATCAATAAATAAACTGATACATTATGGTACATGTGAATTAGTAAAACAATAATTATAAAAGGAGCCCCCGTGGCTCAATATTTAAGCACTTGGTTCAAACCAGGAACCCATAAACCAAAAAATTGGTAGTCTAATCCCATGAGGATGTTAGCCTAGGAAACCACATGTGGCAGCTCTTCTCTGTCATGTGTGGTTTTTGTGCATCACAATCGACTTGATGGCATGAAGGGGTAACAAATAATTGATAGATGCAGCAACTTGGTTCCAAGGCTCTGCTCTGAATAACATAAATAATTCTAAGTCAGCCTACCTCAAAATGGCATATACTGTATGGAATCATCTATATATCTGTGTCAGACAGGGTTCTCTAGAGAAACAAAACCAGGACACTAGTAATTCTCTTTATATATTGATAGAGATAAAAGGATATATAAGATAAGAAATAAACTAATCTATAAAGCAGTACAAATTGCTCAGTACAACTCACTTGCGTGAGACAGCTAGTAGACTGGCGGTCCTTGAAGTCTTGAGAGCCGCTGAGTAGTCCTCTGTAGAGCAATGCAGGGTATCCGGTCACAAGGAGCAAACAGCAAGGCAGGTCACCAACAGTCAGCCAGATGGCAGAGTCCCACAGTCCCCAGCTCAAGAGATGTATATTCCAGGAGCGTGGCAAAGCAGGGCTTGAAGAAACCTCAACTCACAGCACCACAGTCCATGGATTAGGTGTCCCACGGTAGTGTTGGTTGGAGGTCAAAGCACAGGACAAGCAAGGCAGCCAGCTGTCCAAAGATCCAAGAGCAAGAGAGCAAGTGAGGAACTCACTGAACCCTTCCTATCTCTGCCCTTCAATTCATCCCATGTGTTCATTGTCCATGCTATTACAAAAGACCTACCTATGTTCTGTGGCCATGTTGGCATAACAAGTCTACCCATCACAATATCCTTCTGGAAAACCCATGCTATAGTGAAGAAGAGATCTATGATTTCCAGAGACTCGGAATGAGGGGGAAGGGTTATGGCAACAAAATGATAGTATGAGGAGATTAAAAATAAAAGAGAGAGAGCTTTCCTTTTGTTTTGAAAGCATGCTCACTGAAGTAAAATGGATGCACAAGCAAATGAGGTGAAGAAAGCTGATGGTGCCCAGCCATCAAAGAATATATCTGAGGTCTTAAAAGCCTGAAGATAAACAATAAACCATTTACTTGAGAAGAGACCATACCCACACAGAAGAAGAACAACACTCAGCATGGCCACACAATGGTAAAAGGTCTAAGCAAAGACATCAAATGGGAGAAAAAACAAAAACAAAAACATATCACTGTGCGCACACATCCCCAAGGTGCCCACTGAGGATATGTGGGAACATGAGCAACAGTGGTGAAGAAAGAGATGGTGCCCAGCTTTGAAAAGATATAGCATCTGGGGTCTTAAAGGCTTGAGCATAAACAAGCAGCTATCTAGCTCAGAAGCAACAAAACCCACTATAAAAGAAGTTCACTTGCCTATGTGATCATGAGGTGCTGAAACAATCAGGTATCAGACATCAAAGAACAAAAATCAAAATCAATGTACCAATTGATTCCCAATATTGCTGAAGACAAATGGATACAGAGACAAACAGAAGAAACTATGGTGCCCAACTACCAAATGATTGAATGTCTGGAGTCTCAAAGACTTGAAGATAATCGAGTCGCCATTCAGCGCAGAAACAGCAAAGTCCACGTGGAAGAAGCACACCAGCATGTGTGATAAAGAGGGGCTGAAAGGAGCAGGTATCAAGCATCAAAGAACAAGAATCACATCATTAGGAATGAGGGGGAGAGCAGGGTGGGGACCTAAGGCCCACTGGTGGGTAATTGGTCACCCCTTTACAGAGGAGTCATGGACAGGAGACAGACCAGTCAAGGGGCAGTGATGATGCATACAAGTTTCCTCTAGTTCCTGAAGCCTTTCACCCCCCCACCCCCTTCACCCCCCACCAACCATCATGGTCTCAACTCTATCTTACAAATCCAGATGGACTGGAGAAGGTACACTGGTGGGGAAGGGAGCTGGAGATATGGGGAAACCAGGATGGGTGAGCCCCTTCGGGTCAGTGGTTAGATTTGAGCTGCTGGAAGGGTAGAGAAAAGGTGGGGTAGAGAGACGGAACCAACTACAAGGATATACACATAAGCTCCTATTTGAAGGATGGGCATCAAAGGAGTGGGTTGGGGGAGAGGTCGGGCAGTGAAAGATATGACAGAACAATAATAATTTATAAAGTATTGAGGGTTGGTGGGAAGGAAAGAGCAGGGGAAGAGGGGGAAGGGATGGAAAAGCCCATATTAGGGACTCAAGGGAAAAGGCAGATGATAGGAGAATGATAATAGCAGTGGACATGTGAAGGTGGTTGGCACAGTATGTTTATTTATGTATTGTGAAAAGTGATGTACGAGCCCCCAATAAAATGATTTAATAAAAAAGAATAAATATCTAACTCAGAGGCACAAAGCAGAGGTTTGAATCCAAATTCTAAAGAAAATTTAACTCCTCGAGCATGAAAACTGTTTCTTTTGCATAAAAGCACAATTTTGGGTCATAAAATAAAATAAAATAATGCTTACTCACACTCTGACTGATAGTATAAAAAACACCTCCAAAAATATGCGAAGATATCTATAAAAAAAGAAAGCACATGTAAAATAATTGTGAATATTAAGTACAAAGCAAGGTGGGAATATAAATAAGTCCCTTTCTTCTTTTTCCATCCTTTTGGCAGAAACTTGTTCATTTAATGTCTGTTTTCATCTTACATTCCCCCTTTAGGAAAGACATAACTTCTTAGTCATCTACTCCAAGCCTTGGCAGCATCTGCACTACTACTCAGAAAGTATTAAGCCATTTTTTCCTCAAGTTCTCTGGAAATGATCTCTGTTAGAATTCCCTTTTGCAAGTCTATTTCTTCACAAATCTGACATGAGGGATTTTCATATACCCCCCCACCCATAGTTTTCTCTTCTTCAGTCAGTAATTACAGCTCCAATTCTGATAGTTTTTTTAGTTTTTGTAACATGGGCCTAGTTTTACTAAAAGAAATACACATGGAGCCCTTAGTCCTTTTTATCAATGGTCTAAATCATGCTCGCAAAGACTGATAGTGAGACGCTAGGGTTCACAATTCCTTCAGAGGGTAATTGTTTTTTTTCCTCTCCAACTGAACTAGGATACTGGGTCTTGATTTTATATTCCAGCCTAAACAGAATGGAATCCAGACCAGCGTGAGCTATCAGGAACATCAGGTCCAGTTTGCTCACTTCTGTCTCCACGTTGAAGAATTGACATGGCTATTGAGGCAGCTCTTAGTCAGCAAACAAAGGTAGCACTCAGTAGGAGGACATGTTGAAGTGGCATTGAACTATCTGTTCTCATTTTGTGGATCGCGGTGACATGACTTTATACAGGTATCAAAATTCAAGGAATTGTAAACCTGAAAAGTCAATTCTACTCTCTCCTCATATATAATAAGGTAAGATATTTTAGCCTAGATTTGTATTCTGATTTGAGTTTTCCTGGTAGATGATGTTTTGCCTGATACTATGTCTTTTGTGTGTGTGATATGTATGCTTCCGTTTGGGTAAACATCCACTCTTTGTTGCCATTGTTGTAAGATACTGTTGAATAGCTTCTGACACATGGCAACCCCATCAAACCTTGACCTGCACCATCCTCCCAGTTACCGCTATCTTTGTGCTCACTCTTCCAGGCAATCTGTTGATTCATTTCATTGGTGGTGGGAGTAGGGTGAGGACATCTTCCTTCATTTAGCTTATTTTCTATTTCACCCACCATGGTAGCCTATCCAGGACTAGCCCTACTTGGTAATATGTCTAAAGTACATGAGTGCTCTCCTTGCTTCTAAGTACTTTCTGGCTGTATTTTGAAGATTTGTTCATTTGTTCAATTTTCTATATGTGTTTTTAATGGGGGGCATCACTGCCCTCTGGTAGTGGGAGTAGAGGCCCAGCCTTTTCTTTGCTCCTGTGGTGTTGCTGCTGAAATTGAACCTCCATCCAAGTGGGCCGCAGCCCCGTGCACAACCACCATGCTACCAGGGCTCAGCCCCAATTTTCTATATGTTTACTATAACTCTCCAACACTAGAATTCAAAGACATCAAATTTTCTTTAGGATAATAATAGTCACTTATAATAATTAATTAATTATTGTAGCTTATAAATATGAATGGAAGGCTAGGTGTTGAGCATTAGTGGAAATAAGATTTCCAAAAAATCCTAAAACTACCGTTATTGTATACTGGTCAGATTTCAAGCCAGGTCTGAGTATAGTTATAGTTAATGTTCTGTTGCAGGTCACACTTCCTTGAATCAAGTATTTTCAGTTTCACTCACTTTCTTGGAAAGATTAAAAAGAGGCAAATCCTGGGTAATAATTTACAAGTAACCTTTGAACTTAAACCATATTTCAAAAGGCCAATAATGCTGCCACTAAGTGGAACAGGGATAGGTGCAAACCTTAGTTATATGGGTGAATTTAGGGCTCACACTTACGTGTAAGTCCCAACGTAAAAATAGTCAGTTCTTATGAGATAGATTGATGCTAATCCTCATGAAGAGATCACTGATGATCACGATTCTGTAGTAAAGAGTGGTGAAGAAATCAGATGGTGTCTGGCTATAAGAAGGAATAGCAGGTGGAGTCTTAAAAGTTACTTTTAAAGGGTGCAGTTGACTACATGAGGTGTCAGACAAACCCCCATGGAAGAAGCACGCTAGTTATGTGATCCAACCCTCTGTCATCAAGCATATGCTAACTCATAGAGATCCCTTGTATAGTTTACTGCAATTGTCTTTCCCCTGTGGAGCTGCTGGCGGTTTCAAATTGCTGATCTTGGAGATTTCAGTTCAACTTGTAACGACTACATCTCATAGCTCCTTATGCGATCCAGGATTGTAAGTGAAAAAATTCAAGATCAGAGAGGGGACTTATTTTAGAGCTTAAACTCCAAGTAGTCAGTTTGCAAAAGGCTTTGGATAACAGTGAAGGACTGTAACATGTTTGCAGAGTTAGTATTCCTCATTGACATGAAGCCTTCATTGAGAGCCTTATGTTTGCTTTCCCTTTTGACTTATTTAAATTTTTTTGTTTTAATTTTTCTGCTTTCTTGTGGATTGCGGCTTTTCTGTGTTTTATTTTGTTATTGTTGTTGGGGTGTATTTGCATGATTCCCTTTACATAAAATTCAGAACATGTAAATCTATAGAAGCAGTAGATAAAATAATATCTTGTTAGAGCTATGGCAGAAGAAGTTGTGGAGGAGTAGAAAAATGAAGAAAATGTTCTAAAATTGATTGTGGTGATGATTTCACAGCTCTTTTAAATATATACAAACCATTGAAGTACATCATATGTGAATTATATATCACTAAAAGTGGAAAAAGTAAAAGTAATCTTTTACTTCACTGTATCAAGCATCTAACTCCTATTTTAAAATGAGAAGTGTAGGCTGAGCCCTGATGGTGTCGTGGCTGTGCACGGGACTGCGGCCCACTGGGATGGAGGTTCAATTCCAGCTCCATGGAGCAAAGGCTGGGCCTCCTACTCCAACCACCAGAAGGCAGTGATGCCCCAAAACAAACAAACAAACAAACAAACAAAAACAACAAATAAAATGAGAAGTATAGAGTTGAGAACAGATTTTTCCAGTTCTCACCCATGCACATAATTCCATACTAAAGTACTTGCAAATGTAAGTATTTAGATCTGGACCACACTCAAACTCTCAACTTCCCAGATATTGGAAGAGGTAGAGTGAGCACACTGAGCGAAGGAGAATGTTGAAAGGAAATTGTGATTCATAGATCTGTTAACTGCGTAAAAAATAAATCTAAGTGTAACCTGCGCAGGAATACTACCAGAAATATAAGATTTATTTAATAGGGGACTCTTCTATTTTATTTTCTTGAAAATATAGATAAGAGGATAAGTCACAGGAGAGGATTGATTACAGCAGGAACAAAGGAAATATTCAAGAGTGGAAAGAACATGGCTAGGAAGAAAGGAAGTAGGGGAGAGAAAAGGGAAGAAAGACAGAAAGAAAGGGGGGAAATCCATGAACACTGTGAATGTGCATGCGTGTGTTTCCCTTACAATGTTCTCTCATAGGAAGCTGAAATTATGACATCAATTTATTTTTCTGTCATACCATGTCATTTTTCTTAACATACCAGAGGGTCTATGTTAAGATATTTACTCCTTGGAAGTGTAGGGCCCAGCTGGAATGGTTCATGCTCATACAGCTGGCACTCTCAAAATATGGAAAACTGTTTTGAAGTTGAGGGCCTACTAGAGCATTCCAAAGTAGAAAGACTGGGCTCTTAACTTCCACCAGACTTGAAAGCATTTCTTTATATTTCCATGTGTGGTGATATGTAATTGAGCATGTGACCATTGCCTTCCCAAGCCACCCTTCTTCCATATTTGATAACACAAAGTAAGAAGATAAGGATTTTTATTGCTTTAACATTATTTTCAATACACACTGGGCATATAAACAAAAGAAAATCCTATGCACTTGTTGTGAGGATATTGGTGACAGAAAATGTTCTGTATCTACACACAGCATGACTCTATTTCCATAAAGGGATTCTCCAAAACATTTTCCAGCTGTCAGATTTTCTTGTATTTTTCCTCTTCCTCCTTGAGAGCAGCAACATATAATCACACTCAGTGCCTTATGCTTTACCTAAGGATAGTTTTCTTGCAGAACAGATCTATAAATATTTTCATTGGAGACATGGAAGCTGCCTAAAGGAGCCAATCTTGACTTCTTTTTGAGGAAATAGAGGTTTCTTTTTTCAAAATACTGGGACTCATGTCACAATTTGTTGCATGTGGTAAAGTGTCCTTTGGGGGAGAGTCAGGACAATCGTTAGTGTGATCTGAAGCTAAGCAAATGGTTAGAGATATATCAGGACCCTGAAGGCTAAAATATGGGTAGAGGACTCCACAGAATTCGATTCCAGTAAAGGAGTAGATGTGAGACCCATCACTCATGTTGTAAAAGGATAAAGCTTTAGCATCCCAGTCCAGAAAAAGTCCTATCCTGTGAGGGTGCTCTCTTAGGGACAAAGCCACAGGGGAGCCAGTGAGAGCTTTGACTTCCCCTTTGTCATATGCCACCACCCAGATATTATTGTCTGGATGTTCTACAAACCACCCATTTCTGTTCACTGTCTCTGAACAAATACCCAGAGCCCATCTACATTCAGGTCTACTTCCTTTTTCCATCTTCACTTCCACCTCCCAATAATGTCTCCCAGTTATAAAACGATCCTGACCCAAAACACTGCAGATGGGGTCATATTCCCCTTGTCTTTGGTCCTGAGAACTATTATCTGTCCAAGAGATATGTCTTCTGTTCTCAGATATGTTGACGTTGCGATGAGCCGAGTCTGGATCCAAAGAAACAGCCACTGCAGGTGTAGAGAACAAAACAAAAATGCAGTCAGTCCACCCACAGTTTGGCTAGGTCTAGGAAAAGTACAAACCTAAGAAAAGAAGAATGGAAAAAAATAGAAACTTATAGAAGAAAAAGAAGATGACAGTCAAGAAGAGGACTAGGAGGAGGTGAGGAAGGAACTAAACAAAAAAAATTAATAACAGATCCCCCTGTCATTGTTTCCATTCTGGCAATGTTTCATAGAGCTTCTGGTTCTGTAAATATTTATGAAATAGACTGCCTCATCTTTCTCCCACAGAGCAGTTGGTGGGTTTGAAGGACAGACGTTTTGTCTGCATCATCAGGGTTCCTTTGGGGGCCAACAAGAGGAAGAGAAATGACAGGATAAGTTAAGGAGTTTATGCTCTGTCCTTTGTCTATTAATAGAAGTCACATCATGTGTAAGACACAGAAAGATGGGACTGAAGAAGTTTGTCTCATCTAAAAACCCTGGCATCAAGTATGCGGAACGGTGTCTGTGAAGCTCTGCCATATCTGTAATTGCAATGGGTCTTTGTTCGTAAGTCTCTATGGTCCTATTTTTCTGTAGACTCATGTAACCATAAAAGTTACGCTATTTTCCTAAAAGCTTATATTCGATCCTTATAAAATTTCTAGAGTGAGAAAGACCTGGATTTTGGTGATCAATCTGTCCTTAGTAGCTCCCTGCTTCTGGTGAAGTTAATTTGCTTCTCTTAACCTCAATCTACACTCATGGCAATGTACATAGCTATGATATCTTGATAGGACTATTTACATACATAACAGAGTGAGTTGAGGTAAACATGTGGTATCTTTCATTTTCCATTAATTATTTTAGCAACACTAATAGTGGTAGCAGTATTAACAATAATACTGATATTAATTAACTTGCTCTTTTCAATTTGTTTCAGGAATTGAAATTGTTCATCATAAATTTCATATAGAATATTAGAATGTGTTTGAGCATTTGGAGGATCAAAAAAATAGAGAATATTTTTGGTCCCAGGAATTGAATTGGGAGTAAGTGGCATGCGTTAGACATGGATAATCTACTCACAATTGAGAGAAAACTCTAAAGTGGTCAAGTTTATTTTCACTTTTATAGAGAAATTACACAATAGTCTTTCTCTGACTGCACTACTCTTCTCATGTTATTGACAAAAGTAAATGCACCACATTATTGGAATATAATATAAAATATTATGTAAAGCAAAAATGTTTCTCATAGCATCCTCTTGTTCCCTGATACCACTCACCACAATTTGTGTGTTTACTTACCTATGAAGTTAGCAGACATAATATCTGCTTTATGGGGTATGATATTTTGGATCAGCGTATGCTGAATGAAAACTGACAGAGAAATAATGGTTTTGTGTTTCATTCTGTCGTGCATGGGGTTGTTGTGGGCCATAGCCTCCTCCTTGGCACTTACCAGTCACACTATACTGAGTAAATAGATTAATGGTATCAAATAATTAGAATTCTGTTATCATCAGCATGAGGCTGAAATTGTGAGTGGAAAGCTTGGAATGAATAACCCTCTCCCACCAAAAACTATGGTTAATTTACATGAATAAACTTTCTTTTGTACAGATATTACTTGGGAAGTACAACTGTGCTACTTGCCTGTATTGAAATGTTCTTTTCTCCAATCTGAAAAGGAAAAAAATACAATCAGAAATTATGCAGATGGAATATGTTCTGGACTAGTTGTTGGCTCGAGGCTAGATTTCTTGTTCAACAAAGTTAAATTTTACTTCTAGAAAATTCCCAAGAGCATTATGACCTCAATGAACCCTTCCAATAATATCAGAGTCACTTACCACCATATAACTGTGTTTTTTCCCAATCTGAAACAAAACAGAACAATTGTTTCTTTTATTCTCAAGACTTTCCCTTCAGAATACACAATCACTATCATCTTATGAAATGTGAAATTTCCTAGAGTACTGTATCTCTGTTCATCTTTACAATGTGAGCTATCTCCTGTTCAAATTCACACATTTACCCACCTTCCCCAATCAATCTATGACAAAATCTTTGAATTTGATCTTCTCAGGGCAAGAAGATTAAATATGGAGTGTTTGGCATGACAATAATATCTTCCATAACTCACCATGATTATATAGTTCTTTCCTTTTGGCTGAAAAAGAATAAAATGTGTGAGATCCAAGTATATAACATAGACTTAGAACTGTCTTATTTATAAGTACAAAAAAAATGCAGAACTTACCTAGCTCTGTCTTGAGTGATTCTAAAAAGGAGAGAAATTAAAAAGCAGATTTTATATAACAAAAAAACCAAGTTCTGGTTTCAAGATAGTCTTGCAAACATTCTGACTGGTATATGGAGACATCTTGACCAAGAAATTTACTTTCATTGGAAATTACAGTAACCCTTTGTTTCTATCAATAAATTATCTACCTGTAATGGGCTCAGTTGTAATATTTACCCCCCCACACCTGAGATCTTGACAGCATGTCTTAATGGAGATGAGGGGGCTCAACTTCAGTTCTTCATGAATTCCTATTTCCCAGCAGATCCTATCCCTGTACAGAGTCACAAAATCATCAATTCACGTCCTTTAACAAGTCTGATTTTCAGGGATTACCTTTGGCTTGGCATTCTTTATCTTTTTCCATCTCAGTATTAGACAGTGTCTTCTTTTTTTTATGATATTTCCAAACCAAGAGCACTATTGCACCCATGGAAGTTGCAAACATAAGGAGAGTCACAACAAATGCCGTCTTCCAAGGAGAGTTCCTAGGGAAAAAGGGCTCTGAGAGAGAGAGAGCACACGACCAAGTCAAAACTATTCATCAAATAAGCCCAGGCCACCTCACCCCACCTCACATCACAAATGACATCTTCTTACTCTTGTCTTGTCCCTAAAATAAGAAACACAAACCTGGGATAGAAATAGTTTCCACCTGCTCTTCACCAAAAAAAGGGTTCTTCATGGAGCAGGACACTTTCCCCTTGGAGCTGTCCCTCACAATGAGGGAAGCCTCTACTTGGAACATCCCATCATCATCTGGGATCTCATCTTCAGAGAGTGATGGGATCCTCTTTCCAGCTTCATCTTTCCATTGTACCTCAGGCTTGGGAAACCATCCTTTCCCTGTGCATGTCACTTTTATTCCTCCTTCTTCTGGACCAACCATGAGTATGTGAGGACCAGAACCCAGACCTGGGAAAGAAGACCATTTGTCTGAAATCTAGAATTTTTTCTTTAGTTCAGATATCCTTTACATTGTATTAAACACTAATGTGGGGTGAGAGAAGCAGCAGCATAATTCTGAAGGGGAGTTGGAGAACTTTTTATTGTCTCTATGAAAGAGATATATATTTGTTGTGTCAAGTCACGGAAGACTTCTCTGGGCTTGAAATAGTAATTATTCCCTAGCCTAATTAATACATATTCTCCTTCTAAGCATATCTGTTATGAGATTATAGAGAGACAAATAAATGGAACAGGGGAAACTTTGCCAAAGTTGAAGTAGTGGGGTCTTTCTGAAAGAATCACAATTGCAAATGTTCATCAAAGCCTAAACTAGAGGCTTTGTGGAGTCATTGTTTTGAACTGTCACTCTCTGTCCTTGTTCCACCTTTCATGTTCTCTGAGCAGAGCCTAAAAGGTGAAGTGAGTTCATGAAAGCGTCAAGGTGATTTCTCATTCATCCACCCTATTCTCTTTCTCTCAGTGCCATCTTTTTTACTCCACCTTTCCAACCCTCTTGCCAGTGCTGAAACAGCTAGCTTTTTGTTTTTAGGGTCTTTCTGTTTCTGTCCACAGCTGAATCTATTGGTACATCCATGGAGTTTGAATCAATATATAAATTTCCTGATGTTTTGTTTTTAGATAGATAGATGATAGATAGATGGTTAGATAGATAGATACCACACAGAGACACACCATCATTATGTTGAAATGATTATATACATAAAGTAGCACATTAGCGATTCCCATTATCCTTTTAAGAGTAGTTAGCTATCCCATCTTCCAAGACCTGTTTTTTGAAAATAAGATTGCCTTGGGTGAACCCCTTTCAGTAGAGTTCAATCCTACCCTGGTTCCACAGAAGTAGGAAGCATATGAGTAATCTCTCTTCAATCATTTATTTGGGGGCAGGAATCATATACAAATAATGATTAGAATGGAAAATGAAATAGCATCATTGATGACAAAACTCATTGTTAGGGACTGAGCCCTGGTGGAATAGTGGTTGAGTACGGACTGCGACCCACGGGTTTGGCAGTTCAAATCCAGCCGCAGCTCTCCAGGAGCAAGGTTGGGTATCTCCCACAACCAGGGGGACAGTGATGCCTCCCTCCTGCCAAAAATCCTTATAGTTCACTCATGCTCTGTGAATGCCAGTTTTGTTCACAGTTGCACATGACCCTTCCCTTGAAGGCCTTTCCACATTCCAAAATATAACTCAGGCCATGAGTTTCTTTACTTTTCTTTCACTGAGCTAGTTAACAGTTGTTTGCAGACATCAGTGCTCTAGTTAGCATTTTTTCTGCAATAGCATCCATAGTTTTCTCTAAGTATTGTGTTTACATTTTAAATTTGGCCATGAAGTCACTCAGGTGAGTCTCAGCCCATTACTGTAGTTGTTGAAGGTGGGGTCCTGTGAGTAGGGGTAGATTCTGGAACAATAATGGCTTCTTTCAAAGTCCATAGCACTACACTTATTTATTTATGTCTGTCAAGAGCTTTATCAGCTCCAGGCCTACTTGCTTCTTTATCCTTGTCCTATCCGCACACTTCCTACAAGTTTATACACATAGCCCTCATAGTTTTTTGGGGGTGATATATATTCTCAAAAGAATTACTTACCTATTACTTTTAGTTCTAAAGTGGCCTCTTCAAAATCATTGCCCTTCTTAAAGAAACACTTATATATGCCATTGTCTGAAACTTGGAGACTGTAGATTTTCACACCAACTCTTCCCTCAGTAATATAATCTTTCACCAGCTCTGTTCGCCCTTTGAAGTCGACCAGTTGTTCTCCCCCCTGCTCCCTTCCATCCTGATACACAAACACAGCCTCGGAGAACTGAGAGCGAAACCAACGCAGCTCCATGTTCTCCACACTCATGACTGGAGACACTCGGCAGGGGAGCACGGTGTCTCCGCCCAGCATAGCTATAATGGGTTCTGAGGGACCAATCACCACGAATGCATCTGTGAAAGAGGAACACAGTGAGAAGAGGGTCAGAATGACTTGCCTCATTCAGACAGCAAATATCTCAACACATGTTCTGGCTAACAATGTGGTGGTTTAAAACCAAGGGGATTTCTGTGAGCTTAGTATTAGCAGGGTAATGCCACAATGTATGGATATTTCACTGCAGTGTACTTGTGTGAAGGAGGGTAAGAGGATGCTGGAAAATCACAACACTCCAGTTTTGAGCCAGGGTTGGGGCATCAGAAAGCTCACTTTCCATGAAACTGAGGCGAGTGCTTTAGGAAGTCTTTATAAAGTATCTCTTCCTCTATAAAGAGATTAAAACCACACTCAAGCCAATTCCACTGCACTGAGTTATCTCTGACTCATTTCCATACTATAGATAGGGTTTTCAGTAATGCAAAGCTTGATAAGAGCTGTGCCTCATATTTCTCCCAATGAACAGCTGCTGAATATAAGCCACTGACTTTGAGGTGAGTAGCTTCAAATGTAAATCACACCACCAGACCTCTTTCAAAAAGGTGCCTGGGTACATCGATCACTCAGACTGGTTGAATCATTCTTTTTTGAGAACCAGAGAGCTCACATAGGAAACATAGGAACAAATATTAAATTGTTTTACCTGAACTCCATGTAGACATCTGGAGAAGCAGGAGAGAGAGGAGGCTGCTTGGCCAAGAAAAGTGTGCCAAATCTGCTATCTTTCCCATTGCAGGGGACAGAATAACATAGAGGAGGGTGCTGGGACACTGCTGAGGTAAAGACAAAATCAAGACCCACAGGTGAAAAGAATATGGCTAAAATGCCCACAGTGCTTCTACAGAAGGTCTCCTAGAACACTCTGATCAGCAACTGTATTTTCTTTCCCGGTCAGCATTAAGGACAGTCTTTCACATTCAAGGGGAAATATAAGTCTCTCTGTGTGTATGTTTTGCTTCCATCTTCTAAGGAAAGACTCTGTTTTAATAGTCACTTTCGGCAGAGATAGGTCTACCCCACATCCCCCCAAATCTCCCCTTATTCAACATATTTTTTCCTGTGGATGAGAGAAGCAATGGAGGTGTCTCTATCACAAACGCTACTCTGATTTTAATATAACATCTACCTATATTTTACCACACGATCAAAGTAGACAGCCCATAACCTGTTCTTATCAATTCCTAAGGTCATTGTCTGGATTTCCATATTTCCACCCTCATTTTCATCACCCACTAGACAGTTAGGCATCATTCACATATCTTATGCTTTTCTGACAGAGATGAAAACTTCTTGAACCTCTTACCTTCACTGCAGCTGACTCCAGCACCACATACTTCCTGTCTTTTCCTCCCACGCTGCCATCAGGTGCCTTCTATGAATCTTGCCCAAAAATACCCAGAAGAGAGCGCATTCCAGAAAGTGTATAACCCAGAAGGAAGTCTTGGGTGGTGTTGAAAGACATTCAGCAAGTCAGAAGCCAGAGCTCCATATTGTAACCCCGTGGCAATGCATTTCTCTTTGGCCACACCTGTCGACTCCAAACGGAAAGCAAAATTAAATAAGGAAAGGGAACTTTGCCCTGATCTGGGTAATAAATCTACCCAACAATTACATGTTAGCAAAACGTGGTGAGCAGCATAAAAGCAAGTCCTTTTAGTTTTGAGAAATATTATCCAGGTTAAACACAGATATTAGAGCTTAAATGAGCTAAACTAAAATAGAGAACATATTGCCACCAAGTAAGTTCTATCCATAGTAGTGTTTTGAAGCCGGTAAACCTATAGAAACTAATAGCCTCACCCCGCTCCCTCCCCCCACCCCAAAAGAGGTATGGGTTTGAACTCCTGACCTTGTCCATTGTCTACCTTATAACACCATCATGGCTCCTTAGAACTTGATGACCTGAGTGGAAAAATCTTACCTAGGTGATTTACTGGCTCATGAAAGGACATCATGTCTCTGTGCCTCAGTTTCCTCAACAGAACCTGGGTTTAATTGTAATACTTACCTAAAGTTTTGTGTGATGCATGCATGACTGTATACACACATTAAAGCTCACATGTCAGTTTTATTTAAGTTTCAGATATTTTATTTTAATTCTGTACTCAAGTCATGTCACTATGCCTGCCGTTAGGATTGCATATTTCCTTCTGGCAGTTAGAACTTTCATGCTATGACCAGGGAACTGAAAAGACGTAGATATATTCAAAGTTTGCAACTTTCCTCTTTTCCAGATGTAGATTTCCTCCAATGACATTTGAGTTATATCTATGTTGAGGCATATCTATGAGTTATATCTCTATTGAGGTATATCTATGTTGACCAAGAGAAACATTAGGCCACTCCTAATTAAATCAATGGAATCCTTTATCTTTTCTCCATCTGTTAACCCTAATAAAGAAGAGGATCATCCTCTGCTTTCATCATTCATTTTGATTTTTAAGATCCCTTATGTGTGTCCTAAAAATTATAGGACAATTATTTTCCCTGTTTAGGATGACAAATAATTCTGGAATGGAATATGAGAGAATTCATAATGCTATGATCAACATGTTTGAAACTCTGGATCCAAGGTCAAACATCTATATGCAATTTAAACGAATTAAGAAAGCAAAATCAAAACAAAAAGGATTGACTGAACTCTGGTGGCCTAGTGGCTGTGGGCGGGACTGCGGTCCACAGTGTTGAAGTTCAAATCCAGCAGCAGCTCTCCAGGAGCAAGGCTGGGCTTCCTACTCCTACCAGGACAGTGATGCCACACACACACACACACACACACACACACACAAAGGATTAACCAAATACCTACAGTACTTTTTAAAAACTGTAGAAATATCATTATTGATCTAGAAACAATAATATCATTCAACTAGAAATCATTCAAACAAATAAGCAGCCTTTTCAAAAGGGATGAGTTATTCATCAAAATCCTATCCTTGACAATAGGTCTCTAACTGACACTTCCAGATAGAAAATGAATTTAATTTCCTGGATCAATATGTAGCCAAACAATGGTCAAGTTTTCAGAGAAAGTAATAACAACAGATAGCTACAAAGACCTTAGAATAATAAATAATTTGAGATCAAAAGCACAGCATTTAGCCAAAAGCAAAGTTCGGAAGGATTAGATAATAAGGAGGATTAAAAAGGAATTGCGGGAAAAAAAGTGTGATTGGAGTTGTTTCATTGTGAGGATTTCACACTATGAGATGGAACAAAATGTGTGTGAGTTATTGAAAGGATTGATCTGTTCTGTAAATGTACCCAATTCACAATTAAAAGGAGAGGAAGAAAGAGCATATTAATGTTAAGGGTTGAACACATAGTCCTAATAACCTATAATATAGCTTTAAAATTCAGAATCAGTTAAAAATTAAAAATGAAAGCTATATTATTCAGAAACAAATAAAAAATTTCATACCACATAACAAATGCTTAGATTTTAATAATAAAATTATGTTATATCAAATCTTTTACTTTATGACTTGATGAGATCCCAACTTTAAACATTTTGATGGAATAGAAGAATATGTCGAGGCAATTAATATGGATTAATTGAATGAGGCAATGTGATACTTGTTATCTAGCACTGTGCTTGGAATATCATACTTTCCCCAGATAAATTGACATAAACAAATCACAAAAATTTTCTTTGCTCCAAGTGTTCCTTATGAAGCTTGCCTATGTACTGAGTAATTTCTTTAGATATTTGAGTTTACATTTTTTGACATTTTTACAGGTATTAATGTGGCTGTCATACTTATGAAAAACAATTTAGTGTTCTGACGTCAGTCCCACCACAGGAAAGCCACACAATCTCACTTCAAATCACTCGAGTGGGAGAGGTTCCCAAACCCAGCAGGAAACAGATACAATCAGCAGGTGTCTCCTCCATGCTGGAGGGGCTGGTCAACAGACAGCATCTACCAAGTCTTCTGTGCTTCTACCCTGCTTCAACTTAAAATACAATGACAAACCCAAACAAAGGAAAATAAAACCAAACCCTGAGAGAACAATGATCTCACCACAACCAAGTCAATTCTGACTCTTGGCAACCCCACAGACAGGACAGAACTGCCCCGGTGAGCTTCAGAGACTGTCATTCTGTACAGGAGCAGAAAGCCTCCCCTCTCTCTCTCTCTTGAGGAACATCTGGTGATTTTGAGCTCATGACCTTGCAGTTAGCGGCCCAACAAATAACCGCCACACTCCCAGGCTCCAATGCCGAGCCAGGTGGGAGTGAAAACAGGATGAGATGTATCGCAGAAGAGTCTAAACCTTCTACCAACCACAAGCTCTAGCATGAAAGTTAATCTGAAACTTTCCTTGTCTCAAATTTTCTGTATTTTGTTGTCACACTTAAATAATACTTTTCTTAGATAATTTTAGTTTTTACTATGGAATATAAAGAAAATAATCTTTTTATCAAGGAATGACAGGCATATGATGAAATGCGTGCATCACTTTTTTTTGTAGATACCACCTTATCTAGATTCTGAAGTTTTTGTTTGTGTGTTTGTTTATTTTGGAAGTGGTAAATAATGACAAGATTATATGTTTGAAGGTTCCAATTTTTTCCACCAATAATTCAGTTTTTAAAATGAAACACCCTTTAATTCTCAAGTTAACAAGATGAAGTTAAGTTTTATAATACAGTACATAAAGACCTGGATTTAGAAAACCCAAAGGGAAGATAGTCTACAGAATACCTTAAGTTAAAAGAACTGAAGGGGAAAAAAATCAAGTCTTAGGTTGCAATTTTGAAAGATTCTTTGGGTAAAATATTGAGCAATGCTGAATACATCCAGATAAGAAAAGAAATAGTAGTAATACACAGTCAATGAAAAAAATGTTCAACGTTCACCCATTTTAAAAAGTAGTGTATAATAAAGAAACAATGATAGTAAAAGAAGATGTGTAAACTACACTGAAGTCAATAAGAAAAAACATGCCCCTAGGATTTGAGAGAAGATCAATGGAAATGTTTCAACACATTGATGAAGCCCTCAAACCATTTACTAATTTATGTCAAAGAATTTGGAACAGGAAATTGACTAATCCATTGGAAAGGATTCATATTTTTGCCATCTCCCAAGAAAATACTAGTAAGCTTTGCTGAGGGTAATTAAACATTGGTTACAGCAATGTAGCAAGGAACTTTTAGAAATTCAAGCCAGAGTCCTAAGAGGACAAAGCAAAGAGGTATGCCATTGCTGATTTCAGATGAATCTTGACTGAGAGCAGAAAATATCAGAGTGATATTTACTTCTGTTTTATTTACTATGCAAAGTATCGCACTGTAGAGATCTTACCAAACTATAGACAACATTTCAAAAAAAATGGGCATCTCAGTGTGGTAGTCACATAATTTCAGACCCACTTGATTAAAAATAAAATCTAAGGGCATATCTTAACTTGTCCACTGTCACAGCATGCTGATACCTCCTTGTGGGTATGGCCTTCTCAGGAGTACTCTTGGATCTTCATGTCTTCTTTTCTAGAGGTGAGGCATAGTCTTTCTCTGCTTCAATTTCCAGCTGTTGAGATCCTCAGAGATTGGAAGAAGCCCCATGAAGATGCTCCCACTGCCATTGGATCTACAAAACTTTTCACCCACCGGCTTGTGATCTTCTGTATTTGGCATTATTGCGAATGGCTAAAGGAGTCTGAAGAGGAATTTAGGGACTGGCGTCAACCATATAGGCTAATAATTGAATTCATTAATTTCATATGAACTGGACTGGATGTTGCCTCAATAGGCAATTTCTCTTCCGTATAAAGCTCTTTCCCATACATGCATATGTGTCCTTGGATTTGTCTCTCTTGTCAACGTGGCCTAACACACGTAGAGCACTGAATTGTGCTCATGAGAAAATGGACCATGGATTCAAGGACATTATTTAACAGCATAATAAGAGACTAAACAAACTTTAGAGTACATGAAGTTTTATGTCAGGGTTGTGATCTTTTGCCATAGTTAATCCGTTTCCTGAGGAAGTATGTAAGAAACTGGACTGCAGAATGAAGATTAAAATAAGGCTCATTAACAGTCTGCCCTGTGTATATCTGCCTTGCTTGCTGAAAGTGAAGAGGACTTGAAGGAATAACTGAGGAGGAGAAAAGACTGTATATAATAACTCAGTGTAAATAAAACAGATCCTAACAATTGTACCAAGAAGTCTCCTGATGCTACATGGAGAATAGATGGAAGTTGTTCTGATTTCATTCTGATTGGATTCATCATCAACCTGCATGGAAGCGACAGTCAAGAGATAAAATGATGCATTACATGGGACAAATCTTCTGCACCAGACTTCTTACAAATGTTTAAAGTACAAAAATAGCACTTTGAGGGCTAAAGCAATGGCTGATCCAAGTCACGGTACTTTCTATCATCTGCCGTGCAGGTGAATGTTGGTCAATTAGAAAGGTAGACTTTATTAGTTATGCTGATGGCAAAGAATATTGAAGACATCATGGACTTCTAGAAGATTGGAAAAATCTTTCTTGGACAATATGTATCCAGAGTGCTCTTAAAATGCAAGCTGGCAACACTTTATCTGACATACTTTTGACATGTTATCAGAGAGTCAAGTCTGTAGCAAAGAAAATCCTTTTATACTCAAGTGAAAAATCATTGAAAAGGAGGAACACTCTGAAGGAGACTGATTGATACAGCGAGTACAAAAAAGGACATAACAGTAATTGTGTGGGTAGTGCAAGACAAGGCACAATTCATTCAGTTGGTCCTATTTTTGCATTAAGTCACATCCAATGCAATAGCATCTAGCAGCATTATGAAAACACTTTCAATCCAGCAATCATGACTTAATTTCAAATTTTGTGTAACCAAGGAAGCCAAAAATTAAATTAGCAGATGCTACACTATATGGGATAGAAATAAAGTTATTTTGGCACAATATTCTATTTGGAATACTGTTTATTTCTTGTGGGATTAAAATGCATAGAGAGAGAAACAAGGGGCATTTCTAAAAGATGTAAGTATTGAATGACAAATACAAATGGAAAATAGGAGGTTTTCACACTTCTTGTTAATAACATTGGAAGAGGCTCGCCTCCTTCCCTCTTTCAGAATTCAATTTAGATAACTTAATGTATATTCTATATCTCACACTGTAAAGAATGTGGATCTATATTATTTTCTCAAGGTGTTGGGATTCCTCCTCTTTGAAACATAAAGCACAGGTAAAAAGTACCTTGGCACTTTATGGAAGAAAACTTATACAGTTTAAAGTGTCCTTCTATAAATAAGTTAGGAAATTTTATCTTGAACACTCAGATATAATGCATTGTATCTTCTTACCTATGTAGGAGAACAAACTACTTTGTCTTTGCCATGTATTGTTTTCATCTTACTGATGTCACCAAGCCAACTTATTTATCATCAAATTGATTTTAACTCTTAGCAAGTCTGAAGGACAGAAAAAAATCACTGTGGAGTGTGTCCAAGGCTGTAGATATTTAAAGAAACAGATTAACAAATCTTTCTCCCATGTGTTGGCTGGAAGATTTGAACTACTGATTTTTTGGTTAACACACAAAAGCCTTAAATACTTCTATTTGACTTTAAATTCTCAGCAGAAGTATGTTAGTACAGGTAGACTAGAGAAATAAATTCATGAACACACATGTACATAGGGGAGAGGTTTACATACAAGATGAAGGGAACATTGAGGAAACAACACAACTCTATGTAGTTCAAGTTCATAAGTTTGATATTAGCCAATTTGTCCAATAACAATCCATAAGTGCTCTTCAGACTCATGAAGCACATGCAATGATGCCAGTGCAATCACAGGCCAATGGGTAAAGAGTAATGTGTATCCAGTGGTAGTAAAAGCATCTCAGTACTGACAGGGCCCTCTCTGGGGTTTCTCAAGCATCTCAGCACTGGCAGGTATCTCGACGTGGCTTTTCTGGCTTCAGAGGTCTGGTTCTATCAGGGTAAGACCATGTGGCTTCTCTTCCAAGATGTCTCAGAGGGAGTCCACGTCATGTCTTATTAGTGGAGCATCTCCATGGGACTGAGAGAGATAGTGTTTCCTGCCTCCAAGAAGGGTAGCAGCTTTCCCAGAATTCTTAGGAGAAAGCCATGCCCACTCCGAGGTCTCAGTGGCTATCTCCAGATTGACAAGTTAGACTCCACCCCTACCATCCACAATCCTGAAATTGGCACACGTCAGTGGCTGTCACAAGAAGGCTATAATTAACAATGAACTTCCTAAATCTATTTTGAGTCACCATACAGATTCAGCCTTCATTGCATTATGTCTGACGATTAACCAGCAATGTGAATAGCTTTGCTTTAAGGCATAGCGAATGACATTATTTATAGACAAGATCTAATTCTCTTTCCATGGAGACTCTCCAGAGCCACTGGTTCTAGAGAAAGTGGTGTTATTGCTCTACATTTCCACGCCGATGACTCACAAGTAAAATCTCTTGGATGGCTGGATCTATGTTTCAGGACTTTGAGAAACTTTATGGAGTCTTATTAACTCTTGCTGTGTGTTTTCTCATCTTTGACTCATTTAAAGTTTATATTCTCTCTGTCCTGTTTGCAAGCACTTCTGATTTCTTTCTTTGCCGTTGGCTTCAGTTCTCCAGTTTCTTGACTTTTCTGGAAGGTGGTGCTCAGTTTTGGCATCTCACAGAGGTCACTTCCATTTTCAAGGAGTTGTCGGCAATTTCCTTTGCAGTTTTGGCGAAGGTGTTGGTGCTGTGTGACCTGTCGCTTCACTCTTGGCTGCTACTGCCTGAATTGTTGTGTTCCTTTGAGGTGGTGTCACCTGGAAAAGTGTCAGTAAAAGCGCTGGTTTCCCTGTGTTCCAAACACATTTTGTCCCTTGGAAAGATAAAATGCCTGCTCACTTCTCATGCAGTAGGAGCTGGCATTCCACTACCCTTTAGAATATCAGAGGTCACATTTAAAAGTGTTTTCAGTGACTTGTATATGAGCTAAGTGAACTGGAATGGTTTGAAAGGATGTAGTTAGTTTTTGCATGATTGTGTGAATTTTCCCTGTGCTACTTTGATAATGTGGTACATTGCGTTAACACTGAATATTAAAAGGGGAAATTCAGACAGCGAATAGCCTTTTAACCTATGCATTACCTTCTGAGTCTCAGGGTTTGACCCTCATCCAAGTTGGCATCCATTGAGAGAAGCTGCTTGTGGGTCAGCTAGGAAAATGGATGGAGGTCTATCAGGGACTTCAATATTAGCATTAAGAACATGTTATTTGAGTTTCATTTTTGTCCCCTCTTTCCATTAACAAATTCTTTTTGAGAAAACCTTAATTAAAGAATCCTTTTAATGAGTGCATTATAGAAATATTTGTTAATTTATAAAACGATATAGCAAGGCCTTTCTGGATGGAAGAACTCTGAAAATATTTTTCATGTAGATCGTATTATGGCTAAAATATCTAGAGTCATAGTTTTTAACAGTTTTGATTTTATAGTATGTGATGAGGGTTTCTACACCTGTAAAGAGTTACCATCTCAGAAATCCACAGAAGCAGTTCTGCTTCGTCTACTAGGGTCATTATAACTAGATGATAACAAGCAGTTTGCATGCTTAGAAGTGGAACTGAATAATGACTATAAAGTATTTATGAAATGGTTAATTTTGACCGATTTTTTAATATAACAAATTTAGAATCAAGATCTTTACATTTAACTTGAATTACATATAATGGAATGTTCCACTTAGGGAATAAAAGAAATTATTAGGTAAAACCAGTTTCTTCAGTTAGTTAGGTTAAACTTTTGAACACTAGTGGTTGATAGCAGCCGAAGCAAAGCAGATCTGAGGTCTGAGCTTTGTGTGGTCCCAGGATAAACTTTATCAGAACCAAAAACACTCTCCTAGATGCCCTGTAGAAATAGCCTGAGTGATGCAGAGAGTTAAGCTCTGGACTGTTAACCCAATGATGCTTTTCCAACTTTCAGAAAGCTCAACTTGCCTACATGACTGAGTTTTCAAGTCTCTGAAACCCTGGGAAACAGATTTCACTCTGTTCACTAGGGTTTCTGGGAGTGAAGACCAACTCAATGACTGATGGTATATATATTTACCATAAATATTTTTATTAAATATGAAAATACATGGGCAGGAAATAGTACCCATATTTGTAGACATGGTTAAGACCCATTTCAATTTTCACATTTTAGGTTTCTTTTTTAATTAAAACATTCATTCGATGGATTATTTACTTATGCTTGTCTCATATATATGTTTAATATAGATATTTCACAAGAATGAGAAAGGCCTAAATCTAGATTAAATACGTAAAATAACTTTCAGTGATTGTATTGGTAAGATTCTGACAACTCGAGCCTATGGGAGAGGGAAGTGCAGTGGTGGAATCCAGCCTATCAGTCTAGTGGTAGTCTTGTGCTGCTTCCTTGGCCATTTGTCATTTTTGTAAGAGAGACACTGGGGACTATGTGTGTTTCCCTTCCTAGGGCTCTCCTCCTTCCTTCTCAGGAGGACTTGCTGTCTACCTGCTGGAGCAGCTCCATGTGGGATGGCTAAGAGACCTTAGGACCTGTCTCTGTGCTATCTTCTCCCTAACCTTGGAAAAAAGGACTCTATCTTCACTGACCTGTGACTCTCCTGCAGTCCCATTCTGTTCTGCTTGGTCAGTCTACAGCTAGTTACATGAGTTTGCAGCAGGCTCTGGCTAGCCTTGTGGACCCATAGACCTGAATTGTGCTAGGCTGGAGTGATATAAAAATTGGACTAGACTTCTTGATATAAAGTTCTCACTTATACATCTATGAGTACAACTGGTTTTGTTTCCCAAGACAAGCCAGCCTAAAAGAATGATTAAACTTTATTTCTTTAGGGTTGTATAGTCTGCAGAGAGTTTTAACATCTTTAAATAATGTGCTGGTATTAAGTAAGCAAATGTTTTTCTAATTTGATATTAGCTTTAAATATATATATATATATATATATAGGTTAAATAGTATGATAGTATGTTCATTTTCCCCCTTAAGGGTGTTAATATAAGAGATATGCAGGAGGAGCAATGTCTAAAGTATCATTAATGATCAGTTTTTTAATACTTTAAAAAATCACCTCTCTGATTAAATTTCAAAAGCTTAAATTAAAAAAAAATTTAAGCTTAAGATTTTTGGAAGGGTTTTTATGGCTAAATTGCATGGTTGAAATTTGTCATTGAAATAATAAAAATATATTTTTGATAATTAGTTTCACTATTTTGTTAGTCCTTTGGAGAGTCTGGCTTCCAGTGCAAAGATGAATTAGGTTCACCATGCTACATGTTTCTGAAAAAGACTGATGTCCAAGAGTCATTTCCCAGATTATTATAAATTCTCAACAATTCAAAACTTCACAAAAAGTCATGCAATCTAATCTTACTTCCCCTGTGGTAGTTATTTAACCAATGCCTTTTTTTTGTCTTTATTCTCACCTCAGCTGCCATTGAATTTTAGATAACTTCCTGCATTGCTCTAAAACACTTATCCTTCTGTGGCAGTTTGGATGACTTGGTGTGACAAAAGGCTAAGGTTACCCTCCTAAATCCATTTTGAGTTCATATAGATTCAGCCTCCTCTGAATAATTTCTATTAATCTTGCACATGAATAATCTAGCCCTTAAGTAGAGTGCATTAGAGAGTGGATTACTGCCACTCTTCTAAAGCCAGTTCAAGAAGGACTACATTTTAGGGATATATCAGGGTGTGTCCTTAATGGAAATCAGAGTCCTAGGATCAAATAATCTTGAGTCACATCTTGACTCCTTGGTTGGAGGGTGCCAGAACCAATTTTGTATACTCTTCTCTTTGGCTTAGAATAGTGTCCCACTCATGATCTCATTCTTGCTTCTGTGGTATTTTTTTGCAACTGTGAGGTAATGATCTGCTGTTAATTTATGTGTTACTTACATTCTGGGCTTCTTTAAATCCTTAGATGAAATCATCCCATATTAGTTTCCCTCATCTTTATAATCATTGCTGCCTTGTCTTTTCCTGTTTAAAGCTTGGTTAATATTTCACTGTAAATTATATTTTGAATCCAGGGAATCTTTTCCCCCCTACAATACATCAAACTACCAGTACCCTTTATTTAATGCCCTTTATTTATTATTCCATTTAATGCTTATTCAATAATAAACCCTTTTTTCCATGTGAGTTTTTGGGGTCGAAGGTAAAATTTTAGTTACTTTCCCCATGTACATTTTTCTAAACAATTAATTTGGGTATCAGACTAAACTCTTAGTGTCCCTCTAGGACTGGATAATTCTCCCCCTGTGCATTTCCGAGATTGTAACACTTTATGTGGCGGCATCGACTTGATGGCAGTCAGTTTGTGCTTTTGTTGTTGGCCAAACTACTATTGGCTCACATGCTAAGATTATATAATCACAACGTGTGTCCTTGATTATACTTCAGCTTAAGGTGGCCTGAAAAAATGTGAATGAAATCTGAGAAGAATGTGAAATGGAGCATAGCTTATGTGACGGCTTGGGGAAATCAGGTTATTATTTCTATTCTTTTGAAAGTCCTAAGCTTCTTGTACATTTAGAACTAAGGTTCTTGAAGGACACCATCCATTTTTACCCTCTGTTCTGCTTGCACAGCTATTCAGGTCACCTCCAATGTTCATAATTACATGAAAGAATAAGCATATTTCTCTTAGAGCTTATCTCCTCCTCCTGCACAGGGTGGATTTAGATCGTTGAAGGTTACAAGGGAGCCACACCCAATGCTATCTTTCCATATTCCAGCCCAGTACAAAGTCCTTTGGTGACTGGATTAATTCTACTTTCAGAGTATGTGGAAAAACTGGAGCGAGTCCTCAGCTTTTTAGGTTGACTTATTCTAGAAGTATTCAAAAGTCTGTCACAACAGGCCTGCTTATCTCAGAACCGATGATATTTTTCCAGTCTAGGAACAAGTTAAAGGACTTGGATCCCGTCATCCTACTTGGATACAGACCATCAGAACACTGAGAGCCAAGCCTTGCAGGTGCACTGAGGAAACCAGAAGCCCCTGCTTCCTCCGTTCAGCTCAGATGGTAAGAGAACAATTTGCAGTGCTCTGCTCGGCAGGGGTGGATGCTGAAAATGGAGAGGCTTGATCTTGAGTTCATATGGTGTATTAAGAGCTAAGCCACAGGGGTGAGTTTGGAAATACTTAATAAACAAATGCAAGGAGGATACAGTAGATAGGCTGAAAGGTGAGGGCTAGAATTTTAGTTTTGTGTCTCATTTTATTTTTCATCTTTGGACTAGAAAATTTCAATTTAGTGAGAACCCTAGTGAGATGATTCCCCAGATAAAAAGGAGAGTCCACCGACCACAAGAGAATAATCTAAAGTTTATCACTCTCTGCACCTGTCGAGGAAACAGATGGCTTTCATGTAAAGTCAGGGAAAGCGAATAGCACATTGTGGTGGGAGTAGGGGAAGCTGAATTTTTTTTAACAAAACACTATTAGAATGTCTATGCTAAAGACCGTGAAGGAGAAATAGTGAAAAATGAAATGAACATAAACAAAACAGCAACCAAGCAAACACACAAACAAAAGTCCGTGGTTAGAGCTAAGTCTTAGAGCAAAGCTTGCTCTTTTTCTTGGTGGGGAAAGGGGGGGTTAGAACTTTAACAGGGTTGCTTTTCTTCTACAGAGTATCTCATTGTGAGATTGAGCCTATCAGTGCTTCTGACACACTCCATCGTCTGCTGTGAAGATGGTGGATCTCCCCTGCTTCTCTCCGACTCACTTTTTCATCCAGTTTCTTCTGCTTCTCACATCCCCATGCTTCACAGCAGGTCAGTGCTTTGTCTCATGCCTTTACAAACAAAATTTGTTCTTCACAATTTCTCTGCTGATGTAATCCACATAACCTGTTTCCTGTCAGAAGCAACGACTCTAATGGGAAAGTAGGGCTGTGTCATCTGCTGAATGGAAATCTGCTGGTGCTGAGTGGGAACCAGGGCATTCCCCTTCCCATCAGCCCTCCTTACTGCTTTGAGGAGTCCTCTGAGCTCTCATGGTATCAGTATTGGTCTAAATCGCTCTTGGGCATATTCACATTTAAGCACTTCATTCTTGAAGTAATTGTAAATATATACCTGGTAATGTTCACAAGGTCACTAAAACGGATGTCTGAGAACACAGATGTTGGAATCAAGGTTCTGAAGTTTGAGCTGGTTGTCATCTCAGGTAAAAAAATTCTCTCTGGGTCTGCCCTGGCCCATAGCCTACGGCAGTGCAACCTAACGAGTCGTTTCCGGTTTTATGCCATCCTCCTCATTTCTGATGGATCGGACAGCGTTTTGTTGGTTATTCATTAGAGTCTTCACTTACTGGGTTTTGGAAGGTGATCACCTATCCTTTGTCATTGTCTGTCTGTCTGGGAAAGCATTATGGTGAGCATTATGGGCCCACCATGACTTAGAACTGTCCCACCTGAACTGTTTGACTAGGTCATGAGTCCCTGCATGGACTTCCAGATCCTCCATTCAGGGAACAAATAAGTATGAGGTCACAATAATGACATCTTGCAATTGTATCTCTAATGTCAATTTGACAGTAAATATATATATATATATATATATATATATATAATTGTGCAACAGGGAAATAGCTTGACATTATGGTGTTAGCAGCATTAAAGAAAATCAGGAAAAGCTGACTATATGTACTTAGAAGTTTCCCTGGCCCTTGTCACAGAAATGAATATATGATAGTCCTGTTTTTTGCGAGCTAGAAACTCTGGAAACATGGTGAGCAATGCACTAGGCTGCTAACAGCAAGGTCAGTCATTGGAAATGACCAGGAGAAAGATGAGGGTTTTTATTTCCTCAAAATAAACACTTTCGCAAAAACACAGAGGCAATTCTATCCAGTCCTATATAGAGGGTCACCATGAATCGTAATCAACTCCATAGCAGAGAATTTGGTTTGTCTTTGAAGTTTCAGTGAAAAAGAATTCGTTTTCTGACTAAATGTTCATGTCGATCACCCTGCTCACATCATCTGTACCAGTCAATTAGCGGATGGTGAGATCCTCGAAGTCACAGGTGTATCCTGAGGTTTTACACCCGAGTAAAGAGCAAAAGGGGCCATGGTCTGCATCTAGCATAATGCTCATTCTTATACTCTCTGTGAGACTGTCTGATCAAGCCTCTTTGGGACTGACGAACACTGATAGAGATCAGAGCTTTCAGTAGAAAAACTAATTTTCAGGCAGATGGCTGAAAAATGACTGATAGGGTCACTTTTTCTAATTTAGATACAAAGTCCCTTGTAGATCTGCCACACACGTACTCCCCATCTCTTCCTTGGGCCATCCACCTGCACTGTCAGGTCAAGACCACCCTCCTCCTCAATACTTGAAGCCACACGTCTCTAAGTCTTCTTCCAATTCAGGGAGACACACAGATTTAATAACTTCATATTTATTTTAAGATAGAGTTATTCTCACCTTATAAATCCAACTTTTCACCTTGCAATAAATCACCCATTAGATGCTCCCCTTCCAGCATGAGGTAACCTAAAACTGAAGGGTAGAAATATCTGCTTATTTACTTGGAAGGCATATCTAGAAGGTAGCTATGGAAGAAGACACAGATATTTTTCATCTACCAAAAGGTAACAATGGCTTTACAAATGACCTTGGCCCTTTTAACTAGCAGTAACTCTCATACAAGTCTCATCTAATTAATATATGAATGCTATTTATAAATGAACGAAGAATAAATGAAGAAGGAAAACTTGAGAAGAACTGATGACTGAATTATGATGTTGGTGAAGTAAATTACATGCAGCATGCATGACAGAAGAATGAAGAATGCTTACAATAAGATCACTCCTTAGAAATAAGTGTGGTGGGCCTTCCTTTTCTGTACTCTTTAATGTTATCAAGAGACTCCAGTCTTAGGAAAACATCATACTTAGCAAAGTAGCAGGCCAGCAAAAAACTGAGGGAGACCTCAAGAGAGATAGATAAACAACATGGCTGCAAACTTGTAGCTATTGTAAGGATGAACAAAGATGGAGCAGCGTTTCATTCTTACATCAGGTCTCTGGATCAGAAGTGACAAGATATCTCCTAATAACAGCAGTGGTAAATGCATAAACAAATACATTTCAAACTCTAAATGGTCCACAATGTTTACTTCTGGCAAAACAAATACAATCAGTTGGTTAGGGGTACAGGGAACATATTGATGTTTAATTTCTCCTCTGAACGTGTTCTTTCTTTCTATTCTTTATAGCGCTTACTCCTTATTCATAAAATAATTCAAATAAGAAATATGTTTGAATCCTTTAATAATGAAATAAAAATTTGCTATCTCATTCCTTAGCCTTTATCTAAATGTGTCTTCAATGTCCATGCAGTGTTCGGGTTTACTGTGAAGGGACCAGTTGAACCTGTTGTTGCCGTGCTTGGAACAGATGCCACTCTGCCCTGCCAGCTCTCCCCGGAGAGGAGTGCAGCCCACATGCACATCCGCTGGTACAGGGCCCAGCCCTCCCCTGCCGTGCTTGTGTACCAGAATGGACAGGAGCAAGGTGGGGAGCAGATGCTGGAGTATCGTGGCAGGACGGAGTTGACACGAGCTGCCATAGGCAAGGGAAGTGTGGCGCTGGTGATACAGCACGTGCGTGCCTCTGATGATGGCCAGTACCACTGTCGTTTTAAAGATGGTGACATAACCCAAGAAGCCACTGTGCAGCTGAATGTCATAGGTATGATACAACAGTGCGTCATGTGGATGGTAAATGTAAATCAGAGGGAAATAAGGACATGCATATGTCCAACCAGCATTTCTTTCATCAGTTGCTCTGCTATGTTGCCTTACAGAATATCAGTTTTCTAAAGCGTACAATGAAGATAAGACTACATTCTCTCTTTTCTTAAATACCAAGTCAGGCCAATTTGTAAAAACAAGAAAAAAATACAAATGTCACTCTCCTAATATAGCCTGACAAGTAAATCCACTGGTATTCGTTCCGAGAAATGCTGACACCTTCTTCAATCATCAGTGTTTTCTTCATCAGGAAAGAAAACAAGAAGAGCTGAACTTCTCCCCTAGATTTTATGACCTTATTTTCTGTCTCTTCCGAGAACGACCCTAACGTTCTCTCAGTTGAGGAAGTGTACAAAGGCTTTATGCTTAATTTAAAATAGAATCAGAGGTCACTTAAAGTTGACCATGGGTAACTCATGGGCCTGTGAACTTTGGTTTACCGATCTATATGCGGAAGGCCTGGTTAGCTTTCAACCTCAACACTTCTGAGTCCAGAAACCTACCGACCTCTCACTTCTGTTTATTTTCCTCAGGCTTAGGCTCTGCTCCGGAAGTGTACATGACCGGAATTACTGAAGACAATGGGATCCGAGTGTTGTGTTCCTCGGCTGGCTGGTTCCCTAAGCCCAAGGTGCAATGGAGAGATATGGCAGGAGAGAAGCTACCTACCCTGTCTGAGTCCCATACTCAAGATGGAGATGGGCTTTTCCAGGTTGAAGCATCCCTTGTGGTCCGAGATAGCAGCGTGGGCAATGTGACGTGCTCCGTCGAAAATTCTCTTTCTGCAGAAGAGAAAGTGTCAGCCATCTTCCTCCCAGGTCAGTGAGGTTCAAAGATCAATGCACAGTTGAGATGTGATTGGAGAGGAATGGAGAAAAGGTGCTAAAGGGAGGGGGGGAAGGAGCAAGATTTCCTTCTGGTGTATCACTAACTGCGTCCCCCGGGGCTCGTGCCAGAGCCCTTCTTCCCCAGGATGTCTCCATGGAAAGCAGCTCTGTCTGGCACAGTTCCTGTGCTGGTACTTCTCCTCCTTGGAACCTGCTTTATGGGGTGGAGAGAATATAAAGACAAACAGGAAGAAGTAAAGAAAATGGAAGAGAAAAAACAGGAAAGAGATGAGATACGGAATGAGAAGGAGAATGCACTTAAACTGAAAGGTAAAGTTGGGCAGCAGAGTAAACCAGAAGTCCCTGGAAATGCTGTGTATGTAGGTTGTGTTCTTTATATAGAGACACCAAAGGCTGTCCAAGGGCACATAGAAACGCAAGCACCAAGGTTTCTCAAGAGGTGGAAGTGCTATGAATAGGAGAACCTTGTGGGAGGTTAGGTTATCGGCAGTGTTCAGGAAGCCTCCACAACATAAATCCTAAAACTCATGCCATGCTCTTTGATACCGCTGGGTCCAAACCTTTGCTTCTGTGTGCCTTTGTGAAAAAGGTATTCCTTACCTTGGCTTCCTATCCACCCTCCAACAATAAGCTCTAGAAGCACCTAAGAAATGTTAACTTCTTGAGAGCATGGATAGGTTAGCTCTATGACTCCCTGGCACTTCCAATATAGCTTCATGTAGTACTTTCCAGTTTCTAAATGTTATCTAATCTTTCTTATTCATTTAAGTAGGAAACTGTCACAGGAAGTTCACATTGATTTCACTTTAAATACTCCTTAAACTCAGAGGGTAGATGCGACCCAATCTGATTGATTTCATGTTTTCTTCTCTTTCAGAGGCGCTCCAGAAAGAACTTCGTGAGTCTTATTTCTTGTTAACTTATGTAGAATATTTGCTTCCATTTTATCACCCGTTCTGAGCCTCTCATTACTTTTTTTTCTTCTTTCTTTTTCCAGAGCAGCGAAAGGCCTTATACAATGAAGGTAAGAAACACTGGTTCCCATATCACTCATTATCCTTACGCCCCAAATTTCTTGGTTCTTTTCTTAGAGATAAAAACTAAATACTTTTATTATAACTGATAAGAAAAAGAAATGTGAAGCCACAAAATAATGTCTCACCTCATTTCTCCTGGATTTGTTCTTTTTTAGATTGGAAAAAGGCCCTGCTATATCCTGGTAAGAGTCTCATCAAGTAATCCTAGTATTCTGAGATTGAGGCAATTAGAAAAAGGCAAACGTAAAAGTTCATAAATATCATCCTTACCTAGTAACATGACCAGTTGCCTCCAAATCAACCAAATATGCGAGAGAAGTGTCTTCCAATGATTGATTTCAGAAGTTGATAATAAGTCATTTCTTTCATGACACCCTTGGATGAACTCAAACCCAGGTCTTTCCGTGAGCAGCAAAAGCAGTAGTCTTTTACATCACTCAGAGAGTCCCTCATCCTCCACCATGAAGACCATAAAGGTCTGAAAAGCATAGAAATATGGCACTTTGAGCACGAGCATACACCAGATGCTCTCCAAATCTGATACAGACTGGAGAAATTCATTCTTCCAACATCAGGATATCATGAGACAGAACAAGGAAACCATAGCATCTGTTCTCAAGTTTTCAGACCCTACAATTTATGTTTTTACATTTTGGTTTCCATTCAACAACTCATAGTCATTTATTTCATGCCATTGAGTGCAATCACCACAATGTAACATTATTTATTACACTTTGTCTTTCCTATATCCATTCCTTATTTTTTTCCTACTCCTTCTGCCATCTGAGTTTTGTTCTTGGGCAAATGCTATGTTTTTATCTCAATTACTTGATTATGCTAAGGTGTATATACCTCCCTAGTCTTTGCTTATCTCATAGATTTGTCAACTGATTGGCTGAAAATTGACCCATGGGGAAGTGGTTGAATACAAGTCTAAAAGGTGTTGAATGGCCCTATTTATCTGAGTTCCATCAGTAAGCTTTTTTTTTAAGTTAGTATAAGTTTAGATAAATATTGTTCTCCCACTCTACTTAAGATCTTCTAATATTATTACTTTCAAAGTGTCACTAGCAGTGGCTGGGTACCAAATAATGCTACCATCACGGACTTGGAGGATGCAGTGAAGACACTTGGGAGGAGAATATGAGGAGGGAAGGCAGGAAACCCCTGAGCTCCTGTTTACCCCCTGGGTGTGTTTACATCCCAGTCTCAATCTATAAATTGCTTTATTTCAGATTGGAGGAAGGAACATTTCCAGCAAGGTGAGTGGTTTTCTTTGGTTATTTCTTCAAGCATCATTTGTGAATTGAAAAGGTAGCAGTAGCTCTATTCTAGGAGAGAGTTAGATAGATGATAAATAGAGAGAGAGAGAGAGAGAGAGAGAGAGAGAGATATTAAATGGCAGCCTGAACTGAAATGAGCCAGTCTCCATGTGTTCTCGCATTCATATGTTGACCCGCCTTTCATATGTGTGGGACCAACTTGGTTGTGAAGAGAAATTAAGACAGCCCTCATCCTTGTGATAACTAATTTCCCCACTTAAGAAAATTGCTCAAAATTCCATGGATGATGAAATTCCTCTTTTTAAAAAAAAGACCATCTCATGTAGCAGCTATTAGTAATTGAGGAAGAGGGATATAACTTATAGAGAAAAGTGGAAACAATCCTCTTCTTAAGTAAACATGACAAGTCTTTGGCAAATGCTATACCACTGCATTAAGTATAGATTAGGTAAAGTGAGTCCACACTCTTGGAAGAGGTGTTCTCTCACTCCTCCTTCCACATCTATCCCATGTCGCTAAGGTTTCTCACACACAGCAGTTTTCTGCACTCTGCAGGGCTGTTGACGCTCTCCGTGTTTAACTCTTTCAGTTGCTGTCTCCCTCCAACGTGGAAACGTTAATCAGAACACTGCAGACCCTGAGAGAGAAGAGACCAGCAAGGAAGAAGCGCCGAATGTAACACTCAGTACTAAGAAAGGAGATGGCAACATTATTTTGTTGGATGACCCGAAACAGTCCATGTCAGGGAGATGTTATTGGGAACTGGATATTGAGGACACTGATGCGTGGGCTTTGGGCATCTCTGAGGAATTCAAAGATAGCAGTGATAAATCATTTAAAAGACACATTGTGTTGGAGAAGAAAGGACGTAAATACAGGGGTCTCACTTGTGGTCCCAATGACACTTTTAAAGAAGAGTCAGTAACAGTAGAAAAATTCCCAGCAAAGATTGTGGTTTTTGTGGATTATGAAGATAGCGACCTTTCTTTCTATGACATGACTGACGGTATTCATATCTTCTCCTTCACCAAGATGGGCTTCAATGGATCACTCTACCCATTCTACAAACATAGCTCCATGGAACTCTGACCATCTCACCCTCAGCACAATGACTTACAGGAAGAATCTAGACCATAGATACAATAGCCCATTCTTTATCATTTCAAGTCCCCATCGGTGGGTATGTCCTCAGTCTTCTTTGATTAGGTAACCAGCTTTAGAATAAAGCTCTAAATTTAGTTTCTGAACTCCTCAGGCTCAGTTGCTTAAACACCCTATACTGAAGGATCACTTGGTGCTGTTGATACTATTGTTTTAAATATGACTTAGATTTTTTTAACTTTCTATTCCATCAATAATAGGTTGATACATTTTGAATATGAAGTAATGTAAAAAGAATAAAGTGAATAAAATAAGAAAATTATGGGTGCTATCCATTCAATTACTAGACTCAGCATACATACAATTATTCTTTTAAGTTTTCTTTTTTCTATTTTCGTTTTTAAGTTTTCTTACGGTTTCTCAGACATTATACTTCATTTCTGTACTTGTCTTTAAACGCACTTGGGTAAAACTTGGGGAAGCTGGAATCTGTATAAAACAAAAATCTGCCAGAAAGGTAAAACTCAAATCTTTTCCTAAGTATTTCACTAAAAAGAATAGAAAGGGATAAGACCGTACAAAGGGAAAGACAGAAAAATTGTGAAACCCAGAATACAGTTCACATGCTTACTTGTGCATGAACCACCCTTAGAGTATAATTACTAACTGAAAAAAAACAAAAACAAAGAAACTCACAGTGCCTCTACTGGCAGAATAGACCTGTCCTTAAGGAATCTGTAAACTGTTCAGGAAGTTGAAAGCCTTATCTTTCTCCCACTCAATGACTGAGGGATGCAACTGCCGACTTTGCAGCAGGCAGCCTACATCATGCAGCCCACTCTTCCAGGGCTTCTCTAGAACTGTGGGTGCGATGTTCACAATCTTTTCTTTCCCATAAACAACAGTGTATAAAAACGGCAGTCCACCCACCTACTGCCATTGAGTCGAATTAGACTCATAGGACCTTAAATTTTCCAGCATTGAAAATCTGTATAGGGGCAGATAGTCTCATTTTTCTTCTCGGTAGTGGCTGATGGGTTTGAACTCCAGCCTTGAAATTGGCTCTTCCCATTGCTTACCCAAAAATGGCAAAAATGGTTCCTTAAAAATGGTAAAGTGGTACTATTTCCCAATGATAACCTAAACATTGATAATAAACTAAACCATTTGCTATGCTATGTACTAATGATCAGGGTAATTTGAATTAAGAAAAATAAATAGAAATTAGAAGCTAATTCTACATGGCAGCATGATAGAAATCTAGGGAATCAGAATAATGTGAGAGTAAGGCATTTTATTAAAAAGTGGGATTTTATTAATTGTCCTAAGGAATTTATAGAGGGGAATACTAACTTTACATTGCTGGAGGTTTCCTGTATGCTTACAAGTAATGGGAAGGAAGACCTCAAGTCCTTCCTCTCCTAATCAAAACTTTTATTATGCTGCAATGAAGCAACTAGAAGAAACAGTGCACTGTCCTCAAAAGCGATGGGGAAGCTGTTGGTTCGAACTAGTCAGACTTGTAGTCTTGTCATTTCAATAGATTTTGGATATAGTTCTCAGAAGAACCTGATCTCAATGGTGCTATGATTAGGGAGTCGCCAGTCAGCTTCGATTCATAGAAACCCTGTGTGCAAAAGAAGGAGACACTTCCTGATCTGGTGCCAACCTCAGACTTGTTCTGTTTGAGTTCATTGTTGCAGCCGCTGTGTCCGTCATCTTATCGAGGCCTTTCCTCTTTTTCACTGTCCTTCTACTTTACCAGGCAGGATGTCCTTATCCAGGCACTGGGCTCTCGTGATAACACGTCCAAATACTCAAGGAAAAAATGTCATCATCCTTATTTTGAATGGTCGCTCTGGGTGTACTTCTTCCAAGATGCATCTCTTTGTTCTTAAGGCAACCCATGGTATTTTCACTATTTCATACATGCAAATAGATCAATTGGTTTAACATCCTTATTCAATATCCAATCTTCACACACACATGAGGTGATTGCACGTACCATGGCGTGGGTCAGGCATGCTGTAGTTCTCAAAGTGACACCCTTATTCTTCAACACTTTAAAGAATTCTTGTATAGCAGAATTGTCCAATGCCATTTATTGCATAATTTCCCGATTGCTTCTACCATGAGTTTAGATTGTGTATCAGAACAAGATGAAGTCCTTGACAGCTTCAATCGTTCCTCCATTTACCATGATGTTGTCCACGGGTCCAGTTTGAGGATTTAGCTTTCTTTATAAAATCAAATTGCAAGCTATATTGAAGACAGCCGACCTGGATCTTCGTCAGTAGGTGTTTCAATTTCTCTTCTCTTTCAGCAAACAAGATTTTGTTATCTACACATCTCATGTTGTTAATAAACCTTCCTTCAATCCTGATGCTAAGTCCAATAAGGTAAAACTCACAATGTTTGGGTTCCTATAAAATTCCTAGGCAGGAAAAGCAGGATAAGACAAATCCTTAATAAAAATAAATAAACAAGTTAAAATGGAGTCAAGACTGATACGGATACCAGGATTAACAGGTAGCAACATTAAAACATAAATTATATCTCTGTTACAGATGCTCAGAAAATTTCTAGAGATGTGAAAATATAGAAAAGATCCAAAGTGAATCAGTGGTGATGGGAAGAACAATGCAAAGGAGCTCCCCAAAATTTATGAAAAATGAAACTTAAAAATTATAGAATTTTCTACAAACTTAAAGAAATCCTAGTATATGCAACTGAAAATATAATAGATGGTGGAGCAGTATGGACAAAATATAGCATCAAATCAGACTTTACATCAAAGTAAATTTAATTAATGTGAAGACATACACATAGAAACTATTTAAAATTAGAACTATTGAAAAAAATAATGAAACCATTAGTGAAGAACTTTTTTAGCTTGAATAAATCATTTTATTGGGGACTCTTACAGGTCTTATAAAAAGATCCATGAATCAATTGTATCAAGCAAATTTGTGCTTATGCTGCCTTCATCATTTCCAAAACATTTTCTTTCTACTTGATTCCTTAGTATCACCTCCTCTTTTTCCCCTCCCTCCTCCACATTCCTATCCCCTTGAACACTTGATAATTTATAATTGTTTTTCATATTTTATGTCACTTGCTGTCTCCCTTCGCCCACATTTCTGTTGTATGTCCTCCTGGAGGTGGGGCTTACATTGATCCTTGCAATTGGTGGTCCCAGAAAATAGGTCATTGAAATCCCTGAAAAGAAGAGGTATGAGCAGAAATCTTACTTGCTGAAATAGAAGCCAAAATATTTTAAACTTGATGATGATCTTAAGTCCTAAGCCCCCAAATCTAAATGAACACAAAGCTCAAGAAAAAATAACCAAATATATACCAAAACCAAGGCAGGAGGGAGAAGGGAGCACTAGAACTGATCATGATTGCACAGCTCATTTTAAAGGAGATTCAACCAAGGTGGGGGGAATGCGCTAAGATAGATGTGGTGGTTATTGTACAATTCCCTCTTGATATGATTGAATGATCAAACTGTTCAATTATATGATTCATAAATTATGTACCAATAAAACTGTTGGGGGGGGAGAGAAAACGATCCCCCCCAAAAATCCCCAATTGTTTAAAACTAGTAAAGAAAGTCAGAATTTGTATGTATAAAGGAGAATAAAGGATGACAGTGAAATTCTCACTGTAAAGAATGTGAATGTAAAATGAATGAATGGAACGCTATCTTTAAACTACTGAAAACACACTGATAGGATAGAACTTAATATTGAATTAAAATATCTTCTAAATAAAGATGTCTTTCACACATAGAAATAACTCAGCAGTAACAGACAAGCTCTACAAGAAATGCAAAGGTATGTTTTTAGAAAATACAGGTGATGGAAATCTAGTTCTATACATAGAACAAAGAGTACCAGAAATTAAATTTGCATGGGTGCTTATAGAATCATTTTGATTATTTTAATATTTTAAAGATAGCTGTATTTTTAAGCAAAAAAAAACAATGATGCATGGACAAATTTACATGCATGAAAACAATATCACCAAAGTTAAGAAGAAAGACAGAGATTTTAAGTTTATTTTGCTAGGTATGAGGTGTTGTATCATTTGAAGTTAGATGGAAATAAGTTAAAGATGAATATTTTAATGTTTTTATTCTGATTTTTCTAAACTATAACAGTTTTATTCCCATGTCATTCACATATAATTCAACCGTTTAAGCATATCAAGTAGAGTTGTGCAATTTTATAACATTTGCTTTATTCTTATATTTGTAGCTATTAACTTCCCATTTCCACCCCGTCTCCCTTGCTTAACTCCAAGAAAGCACTAATTAGCAGCTGTCAGTATAGATTTATCGAACATATATTTGTTATAGAGAAACTGCTAAGATGGCTATAGCTAATTGCAGAAATGGCATGAGGCCACGTACCTCCTCAGACTAAATGGGAGAAAGAGAGTGCAACTGCACATCTACCTAAGGATGAGGTCAGACATGACATCACTTTTCCTCTTTCTTTGCCCTATTCTGACATCTGTCATCCTTCCAATGGCACTCTACTTCTCTGTGATCTCGATAACTTGTCTCAAGGGACAAACAGAACTCAAAGACCATACTCACGCTTTATAGGGGCTTATTAACCTAGGTAAACAAATTACCACAAGTTGGACCATCCTCTAATTCTTCTAGCTTATGTCTCTTTTCCTCTTTCATATATACATATATATATATATGCAATTCATTTTTACAATCACAATAAACCTGCTAAAAATTGCACTGACCTCAATCAGATAATCCTATCAAAATCTTCTCCTACCATCTCTTCCCTAAATCCACCAGGATAACAGAAAACTATTTAGTGGGGATCATCCCTTGTCTCATTCATCTTGAAGCTAAATATATATATATGAAAGCATGTAAGTCAGTCATTTCAAGCCTCTATCACTGCTTTATAGATCTATGTTCCAAAATGCCTATTCCCATTTACCCACTACTCTGAGGTGGTAGTTATGATTTATGATGTGAAGAATCTCCATTCTGGTTTGAATTTTGAGAATAAGCAAAATATAAACCAAATCAAACTCACTGCCATTCAATTCTGACTCACAGAAACCTTATAGGAAAGGGGACAACTGTCCCTGTGGGTTTTCAAGGTTGTAACTCTTTAAAGAAGTAGAAAGCCTCATCTTTCTCCTGAGAAACAATTGATATCTTCAAACTGCTCACCTTGCAGATAACAGCCCAACTCATTACTCATTATGGTGCCAGGGTTTCACTAGAATTGCCGCAATGTACAGGAGCTTCTAGTGTCAAACATTTTTCTTTTCTTGTGCTCAACTCAACCTAACATATCTAAGTTAGTGTGTTAGTCCAGGTAGACTAGAGAAACAAGTTCATAGACACGCATACATATATAAGGAAGAGCTTTATATACAAGAGGAATGGAACATTGAGAAAGCTTCCCAACCCAGTCCAGTCCAAGTCCATGAGTCCGATACTAGCTCATATGTCCGATACCAATCTGTAAAGTCTTCAGACTTATGAAGCACATGCAATGATGTCAGGACAATCACAGGCCAGTAGATGCAAAGTCTTGTATGTCTAGTGGTGGTAGAAACATCTCAGCACTGGCAGAAGTCTCCCCATGGTGTCAGAGGCCCCAGAAGTCTAGTTCCATTAGGGCAAGGCCATGTGACTTCTCCAGATGTCTTGCAGGGAGTCAACCCCATGACCTGTCAGTTGAGTGTTTCCAAGGGACTGATTTCCCAGAATTCTATGCCCACGAAGAAGTTTCATTGGCTATCTCCAGATTGACAGGATAGATTCCACCCTTACTCTCCCAATCATGAAATTGACATGATTAGTGACTGCAAAAGTTAGGTTAAATTGGTACCAATGGTGATCTTGGAAATTCACATACACACACACAGTCACACATCAGCTACAGCATGGATTAGATCAGACCTATGGGCTCAGGATTTGTATAATACTTAAAACTTCATATCAAGCAAGTCTTTCTCTTCTTTCTCGGCCCACTACATATTTGCCAATGGAACATATCCAATACTCTCTATGATGTGTGTGCTTAGGGAAGTGAACATTTATGAAAAGTGAAGATCAGAAAATATTTAGGATAAGGATATAGTACTTTATCCACAACAACCTTTTTTCAGCTATGCCAGAAGTTTTGTCTCTGGTCCTCAACCTCTACACCAAACAGCCTCTTGGCCTTTGTGCCATCGCATGTGTTGAGAAGCCATGTTTTGTTCGATGGTATCTGCATAGCTTCTGTGCTCTCTCCCTCTCTCATGATCTCGGTGGTGCTGCTTTGCTGCCTCTACCACTTCTGGCAGGGATCTCCCATGTACTCTCCTGGTAGCTCTTTAGTTTTGATTGTCATAGGCTTTCTATATTCTTGATGGTGGAATGGATTACTTTTATACCCAATGGAAGGCAAAACTGACCAATCCCCTAGTTAGCATCCTCTATATCTTATTTGCATGAAATCACTCATTTAGTTGGAGTTCCAAAGACTATGAATATTAGAGTTAGAGCACACAGTTTCATTTTACTTCAGGAATGAATGAAAAAAATGTAACCATAGGGGATCATTTATTTAAAAAAAACCCTCAGCAATTAAGATGAAGGCCAAAAAGGAGAAATATCAAATCAATCATCAATATTGCACCGTGTAATCATATTAAATTTTAAAAAACAGAAATCTACAAATTGGTTAATAAAAGTAATACCCAACTCTATATGCCTGCAAGAAATATACATTTTTAATTAAAGATTGCAATACAGTGAAATTACTTGGTAAAAATAAAAATGGAAAAAAACGTAGCCCCAAATTAGCTAATTCATATTTATATAGCACTATACTTTCTAAGAGTATAAAGTATCTCCTTTAAAAGTATGCATAGAATATTTACTAAAATAGACTAGATTTTCTGTCAAGGAATATATCTCAAGGAATTTAAAAGACTCAGGTGATAGAACATATGCTCAATACTCAAAATAAGTTAATGTAATTTTCCATAGTAGCAAACTAAAATAGAAAAAGATAGAGAAAAAATATCAACCAGAAAGTCAACTACAGAGATATCTGGAAAAGAGAATTACAGACTTCTAAATAAACCTTGTCAAAGAAGAAATCTAAAAAGAAATTAGAATGAATTTGGAATGCAGATGGAGATAAAAATTCAACTTATGAAAATGTACAGAACTGAATACCTTTGTTAGAAAGCAATCAAGAACTCAACTCAATTATCATATAAGCCATCTTGAGAGACTGGAAAAGACCAAATTAAACCAAATGAACAAAAAGCTGAGAAAGGAATGAAATAGAAACAAAAGGATTGATGTACATCAATGAAAATGAATATTGTTTATTTTTGATAAATTTCAAGTAAGAAATCAGTTGAAAAGTGAAAACACACATAGCCATTATAAGGGATGAGAGTCTTGACAATACTACAGATTCCACTTAAATAAAAAGTATTATAAGGAACATTATGAACATTATGGAATAAGTTAGATAACAGATAAAATAAGAGAAGTTCTAGGATGATACAACATATCAAGGTATACTCAAGAAGAATTAGATAACCTATATCTATTAAAGAATTTGAAATTGCAATTAAAAACCTTAAAAAAAAAGAAAACTCTAAACCTGGACATTGTCACTGGCTATTTTTTCCAAAGTTATAGAGAATATCATACAGATTCTGCAAAAATTCACCTAGAAAACTGAACAGATTGAAATACTTTCCAATTTATTCAATATGAACAAAATCACCCTGAGAGTAAAACCAAATAATGGCCACAAGTGAAGAAAATCACAGACAAATCTCCTTCATGAACATTATCTCCATAATATTAGCAAGTCAAACTCAACAATTGAAAATAAGCAAAGATAATTTACCAGTTTAACAAACTAAGAAAAAATATATGCAGAAGAACATTTGACGAACTGCAAACTATCTCTAAGAAAAAAAAAATAGCAAGAAAAGAAACCATCCTCTGATAAAGGACAATTTGCAAACTCTTCAATAGTGTCATACTTCATGAGGAAAGACCAAAAGGTTCTCTCATAAAGGCAACAATGAGCCATTTCAGCCTGTTTTCTTTCCAACCTTAGACAGAAGATCCTAGCCACATATAGTAGGTGATATTCGTGAATTAAAAGCAACAAGATTATGAAGAAAGAAGTAAAACTATGTAAATTCAAAGATGACATCATCTGCATAAACTGGTTTCTGGAATTTAAAGCAAGTCACTCTAGCAAATGCTATAAAACAAAATATGTAAAAATTAGTAAATGGAAAAAATAATATGCTCTGTAAACTTTCACCCAAACTACAATAGCATTTTTAAAGACATTGCCCTATAAGTATTTTTAGCATCAGTTTTAAAATTCTGATTTAAGTAAAATCTGGAGTCAATTTCAGCATTGGGAGTGTAAGGGTGGAGCCTAGCTTGTCAATCTGGAAATAGCCAATGAGACCTCTGTGTGGGCATGGCTTTCTCCTGAGAATTCTAGGGAATCTGGCCATATAACTCCCTTGGAGTGGAGCAACTTATAGCTCAGTCCCTTGTAGACACTCTACTAACAAGATACATGACGGACTCTCTGTGAGACATCCTGGAGGAGAAGCCACATGGACTTACCATGATGGAACCAGACCTGTGAAGCCGGAAAAGTCATGTAGAACCTCCCTACCAGTGCTGTGATGCTTCAGAAGCCACAGATGTCCCTGCTGGTGCTGAGAAGCTTCTACCACCACTGGATACACAAGACTCTGCACCCACTGGCCTGTGATTGTCCTGGTTTCGCTACATGTCCTTTGTGAGTCTGAAGAGGACTTAGGGATTGGTAATGGACATATGGGCCTAATAGCACACTTAGGACCTTGCACTGAACTGGGCTGGGATGCTTTCTTCATGTACAGTTGCTCTTGGACATTGTGTCAGTCCAGGTAGACTAGAGGAACAAATTTCAAAGACATGCATATGGATTTAAGGAATGGGGTTATATTCAAGAGGAACAGGACATGGAGGAAACATCCCAGTCCAGTCCAGTTCAAAGTCATAAGTCCAATATTAACCCATATGCCCGATATCAGTCTATAAAGTCTCCTTCCGACTCACGAAGTCACAGGTCAGTGGGTGCAGAATTCTGGCACTGACAGGGGTCTTCCCATGGCTCCTCGTTTCCAGGGCTAAGTGTCCATCAACAGCATGCCAGTCCAGCTTCAGAGGTCTGCTTTCATCAGGACAAAGCCGTGTCGTCTCTCCCCTGGCTACTCCAGTCTCCCAGACGCCGCCATTCTGTGTTGCCTGTGATTAATCGTCTCTGAAACTAACTCCCAACAACTGGGGGAGATAGCTTCTAATCTTCACAAGGGAAATATCACGAGATTTCCCAGGAGTCTCAGGTGAAAGCCATGCCCACACAGAGGCCTCATCGGTGACTCGATGGCTATCTCCAGATTATCAGGCCAGACTCCACTCCTACATTTCAATCATAAAATTAACATAAGCACATGACTGCCACAGATATAAACCTCTCCCTTATATATATGTGTGTGCTTATAAATTTATTTCTCTAGTCTACATGATAACACATTCTGTAACTACTTTTAAAATACAATTGATATATATAATTATTTGGCACTTTTATACATAGAGAATTTTTTTTTAAATTGAAATTTGATTTTTAGACACCAAAATAAATAAATAAATGAAGGGGCCTCCTTAATGAGCTTGGCAAGTGAACTTTTAAAACATTTGAGGATAGAAGAACAATATGCAAGACTCACTGGTACTTTTAAACAATAATAGAAAAACATTCTGTGCCTGCATAGGTAAATATTTATGCACATATGTGTATATGAAATTGTATGTGTGTATGTATGTACACCTATAGATACATCTGTAAGCTTGTGCATAGTCTTAGGTATTGAATAAATTAGTGTATATGATAAAGCAAATAGGGACACAGTTATAAGTACTTTCAAGATTTAACAAAACACCTTATGGGATTGGTATACTAAATATGAGGACCTAGGACCATTCATCATGCATCAACTCCATAAAATTGGTATAATATTATTCATAAAGCTTACATTTCACATTTTAGTTTAGTGATTGGTATTTGGGGTCTTAACATCTTTTGATAGGTCATTCAAGGGGTCTTTCTCAATTGGGAAATGGGTGAAGGGACACCTTGAATAGTGTACAATGACAAACTATTGACAATTTGTAAATTGTTAAAGGATCATGGGGGAGGGGAGTGGGAGAGGGAGGGAAATATGGGGAGCTAGTACTGGAGACCTAGGAAGAAGGAGGATTTTTCAAAAATGATGATGGGAGCAAGTGTGCAAATATGGCCTGCATACAATTGATGTATATATTGATCGTGATAGAAGTTGTGTGAGCCCCCAATAAAATGATTTATTAAAAAAATTACAGTCTCAGAAACTCAGAGTGGTAATTCCATTCTATCCTCTAGTCACTATGAATGAGAATTGACTTGATGGTTGTAAGTTTGGTTTGGGGCTTCGGATATGCATATATATATATATATATATATATATATGGTAGAGTGGTTGTATGTGTGCATTGCTATCTCTCTAAGATGTACACATAAAAGGAAAGTCCTGAATGAGATAGATTGCTACTGTGGCTACAACAATGGGCTCAAACAGAAGAAAAATCACAAGGAAGGCTCAGGACTGGGGCATATACATGTACTTGTATATGTAGATAAACTATATATACCAAAATAACAGATTTTTTTTTCAAAACTCTGTATCTAAAATTTGTTTTACAAGACATCCTTACCATCAAAGTATCCTCCATTTCACTTCATACGTTTGTCAAATCGGCTCTTCCATTCTTGGGACTATTTTTTTGGCTCATCTGTTTGGATGACTAACAGCACCTCCCTCGTTTGTTTGTTTTTTTTTCTTTACCTTTTTTATGTCATCGAATCGCTGTCCTTTCATGTCCTTTCAGTCCCTCTTCATTCATGGAAACAAAAAGAAGTTCCACAGAGTGAGGTCAGGTGAGAAAGGCACATGATGAAAGAAAGGCATGCTGCTTTTTACTCAAAACTGGCATACCAAGATGACCACGTGAGCAGGTGCATGGTCATGGTAGCAAAACCAGTCTTTCATCAACCAGAAATCAGGCCTTTTATGGGGTCACACTCTGCTATGGAATCCTTTCACAACCTCTAAATAGAAAGCTTGATGAACAGTTTGGCCTGGTGGAACAACTCCAAATGTCAATTTCACCCTTCGGGAAGTTGATGAATGTCCAGAATGACGTTTGTCATCAATTGACATTTCACCTTTTTGAAACAAGGAAGCCACTTATGCACTTGTGTTTTCCCATAGCTCTGACCTTTTAAGCTTTGTTCAACATCACAGCAGTTTCTTCGGCAGTTTTCCCAAACAGGGAACAAAACTTCACAGCAATATTCTCTTGTCTTAAAGTGGCCATAACAAAGAGGAGCTGATATCAAGGGCTCTAATAGATAGAAAATGTTTTGAAAATGATGATGGCAACAAATGTGCTTGACAAAATGGGTGGATGGATGGATGGTGATAAGAATTGTATGAACCCCCCAATAAAATGATTAAAATAAATAAATAAATTGGTCATCATACAAAAAAAGAGGGTCTTTCTTCATTTGCAGGAAAATAAAAATAAGGAAACCAAAGACTCAAAGGAGAAATTGTATTTTGCATGACTATCATTTATAAGATAAATAAGCTTCATAAATCACAGGTAGCATTTAACCTGAGACCAAGAAAACTAGATGGTACCCTGAGATTTGTATGTGTGTGTGTGTGTGTTTTGTTTTTTTGTTTTTTGAGGGGCATCACTGCCCTCTGGTGGTGGGAGTCAGAGGCCCAGCCTTTGCTCCTGTGAAGCTGCTGCTAGAATTGAATCTCCATCCCAGTGGGCCGCAGTCCCGTGCACAACCACTACTCCACCAGGGCTCAGCCACCCAGAGATTTTTAATGACCCTTCTGACGAGAGATACATCACATGACCCTGAATAGAATTATAGAAAAATGTAGAACAAATGAGAACTCTTAATAAAGTCCAGACTTAGTGGATTGGCAGAGGCTGAAAGAACCCTTGAACCTTTGGCCCTGAGTTGCCATTTAAAAATTATTATGAATCTGCTCCCAGAGTTCAACCTTCAACTAAAAAACAAATCAGCTATTGAAAGCAACAACAAACAAAATAAGAGGAAACCATATCAGCTGCGAGTAATATATTCCTTTTAAAAATCATCTTCCCTTTCAGAAGGATCACACAGAAGGGATGATAAATCTAGGATGCAGTATAGCACTGATGACACACTGTAGTTCTTTAATATTTTCTCCCCTTACAGTATTATTTTTTAATTTTTTTTACCTTATTAATTATGTTACACTTCCAAATACTCATTTCTATAATTAAGATAGCTTAGTACACAAAAGTCAAAATAGATAACCATTCAGAAATAGTAAAGGGAATGGTAATGGGAAGTGTGGAGGGGGAGGGGGAGCAGCTGATAGTACTGATGCCTGTATAACCCCTCTCAAGGGCAGCAAACAACAAAATTTTACATAAATGGCTATATTGGATGGTCTAAGATGGGAAATAAATAGATAATAAATAAATAAATTATGGCTGTTGGAGGGCAGGGTGGGAAGGACGGGAACAAAAGAGAGCTTATATCAAGGAGTTCAAGAAAAAAAGAAAATGTTTGAAATTAACTGTGGTAGTAATTGTATAATGCTGCTTGGTGTGACTGAACTATGGAATGTCATGAAATCTATGGCTAGAGCCCTAAACAGCAGCTGTGCGCTCGAGGCACTCACCTAAGGGAATGACTCACATCTCCTAGAGTTCCCCCCTCTCCACATTGTAGTAATCCAGCTGTCAAGCTAGATTCCTTCCATTGTCCTCTCAGGGTCCCACCACAGTTCAACTGCCATAAATGAGTCACCTGTGCCACCTCCTCATTGCCTGGGGCTCCTCCACCCCTGTCTTCACTGTGTGATAACCAGAAAGGTGCCCCACATCTCAGCTAGCTGAGACCAAGCAGCCCCTCACAGCACCTGGGAAGCACACTGAAGCACTGCATGAAGCTGCGATGCTCCAGGCAAGTCCTCCCCCAGACTGGCAGAGCCCTGTTAAGAGGTGGGAACCTCCTCCCTACCTCATGAATGGTTCTTTCCACTAGCTGGAGGAGCCTAGAGGATCTCTGCAGGACTTCCAAAGTTCTATCACACCGGCAAGGAGTAGTGGAGCATTCATTATTGGTCCAGAAGGAACTTCTTCCCAGCATCTAGCCTAGCTCCAGAACCCAGGGAATCCGTGGCCCAGGCCCCACTCCTGTCACTGAAACTGTTCACAACTGGTGACCACCAAATTGCCATGTAACCTGTGCCCCAAGGCAGATGGACTCACCTCTATTGTAGTAGCCACAGCACCCTTTAAGTAACAAAGAGAAAGAACCCAGGGACTCGGTTATCCTAGAAACATGGCATCTACTTCCACAAAGGGGTAAAAAAAAATCAGTAAACTGCATCACTATAAACAAACAAACAAACAAACAAAACCCCCAGAGAGATAAGACAATAGCAGAGTTAAGGACTCTTATAGAAGAATCAGACAAATATCTACCACAAAAAGAAATTTTCAAAGGGCTGCTTAGAATGATATAGGATTCGAGGGAAGCAAAGCAGAATAAAAGTGCAATGATAGAGAAGACGAAGTCCACAATAAAGGGGATGAACATCATGATAGCAGGATAAAGTCCACACACCAAATGGACATACAGGTGCTGATGGATGAGACACTAGAAGTTACTCAAAATCACAGAAGTTATGTTTAGACATGAGGAGGTATTGAACTATATCAGTGAACTTGAAGACACTCAGATAGCCCTCATCAAACAAGAAAGACAAGAAAATAAGAAAATTAAAGAGGAAGAAATTAACTTGAGATCAATGAAAGATGTTATGAAAAGAAGAAACAGTCGAATAATTGGGCTACCTGAGCAGGACACTATAATCAAGTCTACAGCAAAAATAGTTAAGGAATTATTAGAAGCAAACTTCTCCACCTTAATGAATGAGAATCAAAAAATCATACAGGAAGCACAGAAGACATCTACTAAACTCCAAGAAAAACTCACTAAGGCCTATAACAGCGAAACTACTCAACTTTGAGGAAAAAGAGAAAATTTTAAGAGCAGTAAGAGAGAGGAAGATGGTCACATACAAGAGACTTCAGATAAGAATATGCTCATACCTATCAGCTGAAACCATGAAGATTATGAAGCAGCATCTTCCAAAAGCTGAATGGAAAAAAAAAACTGTCCAAGAATCTGTCACCCTGTCAAATTGTCCATCAAGATAAATGGAGAGATAGACACGTTAGGACAAGAGAAAAAAATATGCTTCCACCCTAGGGAAGGAACTGGCCCACTCATTCTCTTCACAGGATCAATATCCACCAACCATAAGCAGGAAACCACCACATAGCTCAACTCCATCCAGAAGCCAATGTGTCAACAACAATTACCAAAAGAGAAGGGCTTTGGGGAAAAAAAGAGGCAAGAATGAAGCCCCCAAAATACAGCACATTGATATGAAGGGAGAGGAGGAAACACCCAAATCGCGAAGCACAAGATGACAACAATGAATCCACAGATCATAGTAACTCTTAATTCTAATGGCCTCAATTCTCACATAAAAAGAAAAAGGCTTGAAGAATGGTCCCCAAAACATAATCCAACAATCTCTTGCCTGCAAGAGACACATCTTAAGCACACAGACAAAAATAAACTAAATATGAAAGGTTGACAAAAGTATACCAGTCAATGTTACCCCTGTTCATGGTGACCTGAGCAAAAGCCTGTTACCCCTGCTCAGTCTGCTGTATCAGCATTCTCTCTCCTGCTCAGGCCAATGTGACTCCATCATCTGAGGTTGGGTAGAGAGGGATTGACTCTTTTCTCAACACCTCGTGGTATCCAGCCACCTCTGCAGTAGCTGGCAGCTGGGTTTCCACTTCTCTGTCCCTTTCAGTAGTTTCCTCACGGTCTTGTTGGTGAGCCCTGGATGGCTAAGCAAGCAGTCAAGGAATTCTGTCCACCTTCAAGATGCTGGTGGCATAGTGGATTACACATTGGGCTGCTAACCACAAGGTCAGCAGTTCAAAACCTCTAGCTGCTCCACAGGAAAAAGATGAAGCTTCCTAATCCCATGAAGAGTTACAGTCTCAGAAACAAACAGACACTTCTGCTATGTCTATAGGATCCCTATGAGTCAGAATCAACTCAGTGGCCATCAATTTGTGTTTGGTTTTCCAAGACCCATTGTTGCTTTGTTTCCAAATTGAGAAATGGGAATGTGAGGGCCCAGGTAGCTGCTGGTGCCCTGGGAGAGCATGTGTGGGAGATGCATGACCTCAAAACATAATTGCTTAAAGTACTGGTATTCTGTGTGACCCAGGAAGCCACGTTCTTCATATTCAACTTTGTGCAAGGAATCTTCATTTCTCTACCCCAACCCCAGTTACTCTGTGAAGGAACTTTTCAGAATAATAGGGAGTGGAGAGAATGAGTAAAACCTATTCACTTTCTATTGTTCTGAGCCAGAACTGGGCAGATATGGGAAATTTCCATCAGGTGTATTTTACTGTACTAGGAAATGATTCCCTCCGTGTAAGATCAACAAGCAGAAGTATATAGTGTTGCTATATACATTGGATAGCAGCATGGAAGAGGAGATCAAGATGACAATTCCCTTCACAAGTCAAGAACAAATTGAAATATCTAGGAATGTATTTAACTAAAAAAACTAAAGACCTATAGAGGAAAGATACGAGACCCTACTAGTGGAGACCAGAAGCAACTTCCACAAATGGAAGAACATCTCATGTTCGTGGAATGGAAGACTTGACATAGTAAAGATGACAATCTTACCCAAAGCATTTTATAAGTTTAACACTGTTCCGATTCAAATGCAAACAACTTTTTTCAAAGAATTGGAAAAATTGACCACCCATTGCATATGGAGTGGGAAGAAGTCCAGAGTTAGCAGAGAGCTCCTCCAGAAGAAGGACAAAGCAGGAGGACTAGCTTTACCTGTATTTTGGCACTTAATACACAGTCACAGTGATAAAAAACATTGTGGTTTGACAGATACTCAGACTAGCAGCAAAGAATAGAAGGTCCAGAAGTAAAACCATCAGCATATAGACATATAGACTATTGATCTTTGATAAGGGCCTCAAAGGCATCAAGTGGGAAACAGATGACCTCTTTAACAAATGGTGATGGAACCAATGAATATCCACATGTAGAAAACTGAAGCAAGTTGTACATCTCACCCCTTGTACAGGAAAAAACTCTAGGTGGATCACAGATCTAGAATGAAAACCCCATACTATCAGGACTGTCAGTTAAGAAATTGGGACAAACCTAGGAAACTTGGCCCAGGTCATACATAGACTAAATGCAATAGGGAAAGGTACACACACAGGTGAACCTTGTATTGACAAGTGGGATCTACTAAGGATAAAAACACCTGTGTGTTGAAATATTTCACCAGGAGGGTAACAAAGCAACCTACAGACCGGATGAGGACATTTAGCCATGACACAACAGACAAAGGACTTATATATTAAATCTACAATATCCTCATGGCCTGCAAAAATAGGAAAACAGTTAACCCCCTGAGGAAGAGAGAAAAAGCAAAATAATTGAACATAGGCTTCACTAGGGAGGGGACCCATATAATGGCCAATAAACATTTAGAATATGTTCCTGATCATTAGCTGTCAGAGAGATGAGAATTGAAATAACCATGAGATATCATTTAATACCCTTGAGATTAGCCCAAATCGAAAGATCAGAAAGCAACAAGGGGAGGGAGAAAAGGCGGCAAGGTGACAAATTAGATGGGGGGAGAAGGGAACTAGCCCACCCAGAGGGAGAATATTGGTTATGTCTCCACAGACTCAGTAGTGTGCATACAGATCCCAACAGGGATCACCAAACCAGCAGTGCAAAGTAGCCAAGAGGAAGAATACATGAAAAGATTGGGTTATAGAGCTTGCCCCAATCTGAAACAAATGGACCCCCTCCCTCAAAGTCTGTGTGACAGAGACCAACACTAAATATACAGGTTGGGGTAAAGGGTTGGCATATCACACCCCACAGAAACAAACCAAGAAGGAAAAAGAGAAAGGAACAGTTGGTCCAGACTACATAGCAACACATCAAGTCTGGTGGACAACATCCCTGCATGGAACTGCTAAGGCACAGAGATGACTAGGGCTGACAAGAGCTCATTACATGTTGTCCCCTTGCCGGAGCATTCTGTGACAGAGGATAATACTGGGAACAAACAGCAGAGAGGAAGTGTGAGTCTGAACACCTGTCCACCCCACTCCCCAGTCCCCCGAGGCCAGGCAAACGAAGAAGTTAGCATAAGAGACCAGCAGTGGAAGTAAAGTTAAGCCACAAAGCCCCTGAAGAGTTCCCCTTCCCCAAATAAATTTCAGGCCTGGAGGAGCAGTTCCCCGATGTCCCCCAGGGCCAGTGAGGAGATAGTCATAAAGATCAGCAAACTGACCTGGAAGCATTCATGTTATTTTGCTGTGGTTGCCGTGGCATTTTTGGTTTGCTTGCTTGTTTCTGGTTGTTCAGCAAACTGACCTGGAAGCATTCATGTTATTTTGCTGTGGTTGCCGTGGCATTTTTGGTTTGCTTGCTTGTTTCTGGTTGTTCTCTCTCTCTCGCCAACCATTTGCTTTCTATTTTTCTATTTGTTTGGACTATGACATTGTTTGGATGCCCACTTACCCAAGACAGGCATAGGAAGCAAGCTTGAAGAGAAAGCAATGGAATCGATGATCCCAGGGGGACTTGGGGGTGGGGGACAGGTGAGATGGGAACACAGCTCTAGAAAGGAGAACAACTAGAAAAAATAATGAGGTAGATATAGAGATTCTTGGAGTACTGGCACAGCAGCAATCTACCTGAAAGGAAGTACTATGAGTACTATGAGCTCAAGTAGAGTTCATGAATAGTCACGAGCATTGGAGTGTTCATGTGTAATTACATTTATCCATAAAAGTAGTAGTATTGGCCTATCTACATATATTTATATGGCAATACACTGAGTAGTATATGGACTTTGGGCGTCTGCTCATACCCTTCCTGCATACAAGAACACGCTATTTTAGCAAATTGGCAATCTGGTGCTCACCTTCTTGACACAATCCCTGAAGACAAAGTGGGTGCATAAGCAATTGTGGTGAAGAAGGCAGATGGTGTCTGACTATTAAAAGGTATAGTGTCTGGGGTCTTAAAGGCTTGAAATGAAACAAGCAACCATCCAGCAGAGAAACAAGAAACCCACATGAAAGTAGGACACCAACCTGTGTGAACATGAGGTGTCATTGGGACAAGGTAACAGGCATCAGAAGACCCTTCACAATCAATCAAACAAAATCATATGTCTAAGAAAGAAGGGGATTACATCAGAGACCCCAAACCCACCTTTTGGCAATGGAACATCCCCTACAGAGGGGTCACAGAGAAGAGATGAGTCAACAAGGGTGTGGTAAATGACTGATGAAACGTACAATATTCCTCTAGTTCCTTGAGGTTTTCTCACCCCCACCACCATGAGTCTGGTGGTGCCTCTCACTTTGGACTAGACAGGAGCATGTACACAGCGTTAGACAAGAGATAAGAGCTCTGGACACACACAACCCAGGAGCAGAGGTGGGGAGAGAGATACCTGATGGGAAGGGTGAAGAGGGAAAAGCAAGGAAAGAAGGGGGAACTAATTGAGACACACACACACACACACACACACACACACCTCCTGGGAAAAGAACAATGGAAACCATGGGGAAAGGGAGATAATGGTCAGTGTGAAACATGTGAAAAAATGAAACATGAAAATAATAATTTATAGTCTATCAAGGGGTCACGGGGTGGGGCGAGCTGATACCAAAGACTCAACAAAAAGTAACCATCTAGACAAGAATGATAGCAACATATGTACAACTATGCCTGACATAATTGAGGTATGGATTGTAGCAAGCATTTAAGAGCAGTCAATAAAATGTTTTCAAATATAATTTTCCTATTAACCCCTGGATTTATTTATGAAGCATTATTTCATAACATGTATAGAGTAATTAAATGCCATTAATATGAAAATACAGAATCCCCTTGTATCTGTAGTAGAATACTGTAGTTAAACAAATAGAAAGATGAAATATTGATAAAAATATGAGACATACTTGGACTACAATGTTCAAAATGTGTCTGGGAAAAGAGGTAACTTTTTTAAACAGAAACCTTTTTATTGGAAGTGAATACAGATATCTTGTCACTCCATACTTCACATCAAGAAAAATCAGTTTGTTACCACTATCAGTTTCAAGAAATTCTTTTCTATGTTGGACTTCTTGATATCAAGGTCTCCTAAATCCCCCTGACAGAGAACTCCACAGGAAACTTTTTTCTACTTGCTGTGTCTACAGAATCATCAGCAGGTTTAATATACTGACAAACATATCAAAATATCATGAGGGTTTGTACCAATGACAAAATACACATATATTTTGAAAACCAAGTCAGGCTCCATGTGTATTGGAGGGAGGCATCAAATGACAAGCATGCAGCAAGTGAGGTTTATCAAGTCAGGTTTATCATTTTGATCTTCTTTAGTCATCTCTCAATGCACTCTGGTAGATAACCAGTTTCTTTCTATCCCTCTTTTAAGGACAGAGGAAAATTACCGGAGACTTTTTCCTCTGCTGATGTCACAAGTGTATCTTAGATTTCTACTGTTGCCCACAGCCTTCTATGAACCTAAACTCTGACACTATTCCCTCTTTTGAGTTAGAATGATATGATAGACAATTCTTCAGTGACTGAAGATGGTGTGCTCCTTTCATGTGGGTTTAGTTGGCATCTCACTTGCTGCATGCTTGGAAACAAGATTTCAAGTTCTTTAGTAAGTAAATACTGTAACACAATATATTCTTCAAATATAAAGTTTTAGATGGGTGATACTTTACATTCATAGCCAATCCAAGATGTATTATACTGCCCCAATTCTATCCAATTGATCATTTATCAAGGGTTATATGAACAGTCAATGAATTTGGGTGAAAGTTGACCGGGGCATATTATGGATGTCAGTCTCCTTAACGAATAAGTGATTAAAAACAAGTACTATGGAAGATTAGGAGAATTGGCAGGATAAAATGAAAGGTTACTTTCCCCCTTTCACCTATGGTTTATCAACCTCTAAAGTACATGCCTAGGAGAAGCTAGAAAGATGCTAGAAAAGATATACATGTATATAGAACATCTATTTGAGAAGCACTGTTTTATTATTAGTTATCAAAATCAAAATGAGCATTCATTGAGCTTTCACGGTATCAATGTTAAGTGTTTCATGACAGTATCTTACTAGATCTTTACAATAATTGTGATTGGGCTGTTATCACATTCCACAGATGAAGAAAACAATACAACTTGAAATGGATAATCTGGAAATTAGCCAATGCAGGCTGCAAACACCACAGTGTTCCACAGGAGAGTTTACTATTTTAACTGTTCCCCTCCAAAAATACCTTGAGTGTGCAGCCCTTCTGACACTTTCATTTCCAAATGCAATGCAAGCAAACATTTCTTCCCACGTCAACACCAACCCCCGGGCATTACATATTTTCTTTGGTGCCTTTTACCTCGTGACCAACCGTACCACCACATTTCTCTTGTATTCTCCCATTCACTCACTCACTGTGGAAAACAAAGCACAGGAAATTGCTTGAAATTAAGGGGAAGTGAGGGACATTACGCTTCTTATTTTGGCAAGCCCATGATAAAGGGAAAACCATGCCCTTTATGTAGGAGTAAAGGAACCAGGTCTACGATTTCACCAGAGTGTCTTCTCTAATTTTGATACAGACACTATCATGAGCTAACAGACAATAAAGATTTCTGAAACATTTAGAAGCCCATGCTTTATATGTATCCTTCAAAAGCCACATACCTTCTTCGCCAGGATTAGTTTCACACCAGTGAAATAAAAGTTTCAACAATTCTCAAGTTTTGATATAAACATAAGTAAGGGTTACTAATAGATCTGTGATCATGATAACATTTTCACAGAAATTGATGAAAAGTTGAGATGAAAAACTATATGCTACAATTATACTCAGTTTCACAGAATAAATTCAAAGGGAAGTAATGAAACAAAGGAGAAAACTATGAATCAGGTAAGAAAAATCGTTTCTGAGCAGGTTTCTCCCAGGATTGAGTCAGAAACTTAACTGAGAACCTAGGGTGGCAAGCAGAGTTCAATATTTTCTAATTTTATCTTAAATTGAAATAAATAAAAAGACGTACTGGTTAAGACGATAGATATAAAGGAATTGAATATGAAATCTAATCTAATACCTATTTCAACTCACATCCGGATACATTTTAAACTGTTGCCATGGGACAACATGTTAACATTAACTGTTGCTAATTGCAGCAGACAAACAAGTGGGGCAATAAATGGACCTTGCATAACAGTCAGCGACCCAAAAAGCTCATTGGTAAAAGGTACAACCCTGATCCACAATGTTTCTGAGAGGAAACTAGTCAGTAAACCTTCATTCTGTTCAAAAGGCAGCCTCTGGGTCTATGTACATGTAACCCATCAGAACAGTCAAGGGTTCTAGAATCCTCCTTGCTGGCAATGCTTAAGGAGAGCTTATTCTAATATGCACATTTGAATGCCCGTGCATAGTGAATAAAATACAAACCTAACATCTTTCTGAAATTCTCTGCTTTCGGGCCAAGATTTATGTGATATCAGCAATGGTATTTCATATCCAACGTCCTTTTCTAAATGTGGACTAATTGCAAAATTGAATTTTTGGAAGCCTGTTGCACCATTTTTAAATTATCATTAGCAAAATTTTACTTGTGTGTGATAGTAATGATTTTATTTGAGAATTTACACATTCTGTTGAGCAAGCTTTCTTAAGAAGAGACACAATTATAGATATATTTCAGATTTATTATAGATATAATTATAGATATAGAGATATAGATATAGACACAATTATAGATATATTGGTTGGCCAGGTAGCTATTTTCATAATTGAATGCCTGTAATGCTATATCCATACTAAAAATCTTTCATAGATTCCAATCACACATGATCTCTCTTAATGAGAAAGTTCTTGTTCTTATACATATTAAATCATATGCTTCCTAAGTCTTGATTTATGTCCGTGATTTTCAAGATTTTCCAAGAGGCAGAAAAATACTTTAAAATGGCAAACTATGTAAATGAAATCTGAGAGAGGGTGGTGGGGTGACTTTTCCCTGATTTTGAACAGAGAGAATTTAAAACTGATATTTTTCTTTTTTATTTATGCTTAAACTAGCAAAGAATAATATTTTGGGAATTAAATGTTTCCCCCCGGAAAAAAAGGCTTCTAATATCAGGATCTGCTCACTGGGACCTCATTTATTTCCAGCCTTCCCTTCAGGGTCTTGCTTGTGTGATGCGTGGGATTTGTTTTTTCAAACGTTTTACTGTGATTTAGGTGAAGGCATCGAGAGTCAATGGTTAGCTTCACATTCAATCTTTCTTGTACGTATTTTTCAGTCCGTTCATTGCATTCCCCTCAATGAAATACAAATGCTTTTGCCTTATCCTTCAGTTCAAAGGGCAGGCAAGCTTGTGAGTTTATAGTGTCAGCCAAAATGTCCCAGCAGTTTCTAGATCTGGTTTTATTTGAACCAGGTATCTTGAGGTCAGAATTCAGAAAGAATTCCAAGGTAATCTTGTCTTAAGTCATACAGTGTAAAAATAAATACAAAGGAATAATACTACTGGATTATGGAGATGGGAGTGGGATTCATTTTAAATCACATGCTTGCCCTTTCTATATCAAACTTGCATTTGAAGTGAATTGGAAGCGGTGAAGCACTCTGGACTGCCATTTATTTCTCTCCATTTACAAGGTGGCAATAAATTTTATCTGGTGCAATTACACTCACTGAGTAATGACCCTCGATTCTTTCACAAGGAAGTGCTTGTTCTTATAATTTTTCAAAGAAGCATTTTGGGCTGATATAAACTTTGAATTAGGAGTAATTAGGAGAATAGAATGCATTGAACATGTAGCTATAGGGTACTGTTAACACTTTACTCAATGACCAATTTTGCTTTACCTAGCCTTATGATTTTAGTGACATACAAGTCGTGTGGGTAAAGGCACCATAGACTAATTCTTGAAATCAGTGACAGGGAGCAAGAACTCTAAGTTCGTTATGGGTGAGACTGTTACGAAGAACAAAGTTCAAGTAACTTCCTGTTTCTTCCCACCAAAGTCTGTGTGATAAGAAAATATTTGAACTATAAACGTCTTTTGCCTGCACCTGCCTCTTGAATTCAAAAAGGAAACCTGTTGATAGGTTAAAAAGTAGGAAGCAAGAGGTTGTCAGCCTGCCTCTGATTTTCTTAATACTGGCTTCACAGTTAGTCACTTAGGGACATTGTTTAGAGTACGGATTCATAACTCTGCTTTATACCCCCCAGCTGCCCCCCTCCCATCCCATTTGAATAGGTGGTGGTATTCCCTTGGCAGTGCAACTTCATACAAAGTCCTCCAGAGGACTTTGGAAAGTGGGAGTTGAAAATTCCTGTTCCAGATACGTGGCTATTATATCAAACCAGTTCTTATATCAAATTAAGTTTGAGGCCACACATTTTTTTTTCGCTTTGTGTCCCTTGCTAGATGTGTTTTTCAGCAAGGACAGCAAAGATTGGTAGATGGCTACCTGGCTAGCTAAAAATGTAATGGATTTGCTATATCATCCATCAATCTTGGGATTCATTTTAAACCTCTACATGCTTGTGACTTAAAAGTCTTTACAGTATTTTAAAAGCATTATTCTTTTTTAAAATTTTATTTACTTTATTTATTTTGGGGTGGGGCATCTCTGCCCCCTGGTGGAAGTGGGAGGCCCAGCCTTGCTCCTGGAGAGATGCTGTTGGATTTGAACTGTCAAGCCAGTGGGTTGCAGTCCCGCATTCAACCACTATGCCATCAGGACTCAGCCCCAAAACATTATTCTTTTAGCCTGCTCTCTCATACACTTCAAGGGCATGATGGCTGCTATGAACTGGCCTAATATGAGAACAGTGAGGACATTGTTTATCTTTTTAAGGATCACCCTCCACTCTTCCTCCCTGGTTCCCTGAACTTCTCCCTCACCCTCATCGTTTCATAGGGTTGGAGTATGACACATTTAGTTTCTTTCTGTAAAGCTGGAAAGGAAACTGGATAGTGTAGGACTCCAGCTGCCACTGCTTCAGAAGGTCAGAAGAGACCATCTTGGTATAATGGTTAAAAGTTGGTTGTCAGCTGAAAGGTCAGAGGCTGAGTCTATTTCATCAGAGAACATAAGGCATTCTACTTCTGTTCAGATTTAAAGGCTGTGAAAACGTGGGAAGGTAGGTGGATGGCTGGGGTGTTCTCTCCCATCCTAAGGCATCACAGTGAGTAAAACTGACATGAGAGTAAACGTTTGGGAAAAGGATCGAAACAGATACCCCAGATAAAATGGATCAGACATTTTGTACTCATTTCATTGTAGAGGGTGAAAATATCAGCCTGCTGATAATAAAAATTCTAATACTACCACATCGTGCATGATGGAATTTGTTGACAATCCAGCTTGGAGTTTTCTGTAGCAGTGTGTGCTGGCCCCTTCCTTGCAATCAAATTCCCTTTTAAGCTTCATCAGTGAAGATGATCTTCTAATTCAGGAATATGGTAAACAAGACCCTTAAGGCAGATAGCCTGGCATCAAGCTCCCCACCTTGGGGCTTGGTGCTCCAGGGGATAGTGGCCTGGGGAATGGCAAAGTAATGAAAAATAGAAACCTTGGGAAGTGTGTGTACACATTATTTGACTTCCCGTGAGCATGACAGAACCTGCTTTCTGACCCATAGTTTGGGGGATCTAAGTTGCTTCATTCTCATGGGAATTTTGAAACAGCTTGGAGGTAGCCAACACAGCTGTTTCTTTGTTTTAATGTTTGTTTCCTTCTGTTGGAGAAGCAATGAATTAACCTCATCTCTGTCTGGCTGAAACTGACAGGAAGCCCCAGATCCTTGGCTACAATTTCATCTAGTTTCCTTGCTCAACATCTTTGCATTGAGATGCATTTATTTATATGACAGTCATTTGTTCCTTTTTTATTGCTGAGTAGTATTTACAATATGAATAGGGTACAGATTATTTTTTCACCCTGGAAAGAAAAATATGTTTTGTTTTGTTTTTTTTACTTTTTTGGCTCTTACAGATAAAGCCATGATAGAAAGTCACATGATAGAATCTTTGAATGGGTGCACAATTTTTATATTACTTTCCCCATGGGATTATTAGAATCCAGGACAGTAGATTTCATTACAGCTTTTTGGAACTTTAAAATGCCATCAGGTTCTCATGAGAGCCTTTTGAATACTATTTTCAGGTCAAATTCCCTCATTACCTAACTTTTTTATAAAGAATCTCAGTTTTTCTTTAGGGCTTTATGATTAAAATTTTCCCAGTTATTAAGGATGCAACCGATAAGTGTGTTTGAGGTAGTAGCACTTGATCTTGCATGTCAAAAGCAGAAGATGTGAACAGAATTGAAGCACCTCTTTCTATCTAGAATGTTAATAAAATTTTATTTGGGAGAGAGCATTCCTCTCCAAACCTTAGTTTCCAAAATAATCCAGTCTTTACTAAGCAACCCCTCCCACTACACCCTTTTCTAATGAGACCTAATGTCTCTTCTGTGCGGAAAAGTTTTCAATACATTACACTGGCTGGATAACCTCTCCTCCTCACAGGAGCTAATGGATTTAACTCCGACTTACTTCTTGAAGTTCCATGAATCAGCAAAGGAAGAAGGCAGAGTTAAAAGATGTTCTTGCCTTTTGAATAGCTTCTGAGATTTATAAAAAATGCAAACCCAGTAAGGATGATCATTTGAGATTTGGAAAATTCTCATAAGACCCGCACAGTATAACCACACTTTGGTTCTATCTACTATAAACTAGTGGGGGGGAATGGCTTGATACATAATCACACATTTATAATCTTCCATCATGACTTCTGGCTACTGCCACCATGGCAATTCTGACTTGCAGCAATGCCTAAGGGCAAGGTAGACCTGCCAATGCTCTTGAGGGTGGAATGTCTCATCTTTTCCCCATGAATCAACTGATGGTCTCAAACTGCTGACTGTTAGCTGCTTAACTTTGAACTTACTAGACTCCTAAGATTCCTTGCAGACATTTCAAAGAGGCAGGAGGCGGCTTTGAGTTAGTGTATCCAGTGGCATCACCTGGGAAGATTCTCTATGGTTACAGTGAATGTTCTGAAAAAATAAATTTTGATGGATAGCGGTATTAGCATAGGTGTGTCCGTATGCAAATACGCTTATTCATAACAATAGAGGTATTGACTTATGTACATATATTTATGTGGCAATGCACTGAGGTAATGGACCCACTTCAGACCGCTGATCAAGCCCTCCCTCAAATAAAGAACACTTTGTTCTATTAATGTGACATTCTGTGGTTACAACCTCCCTGCATGATTACTGAAGACAAAATGGGTGCCTAAGCCACTGTGGTGAAGAAAGCAGATGGTGCCTAGCTATCAAAAGATATATCATCTGGGGTCTTAAAGGCTTGAAGCTAAACAAATGCCATCTAACAGAGAAGCAAGAAGTCCACCTGGAAGAAGCATACCAGCCTGTGTGATCATGATGTGCTAACAGAATCAGCAAACAGGCATCAGAAGACTAGAACCAACCAACCAACCAGACAAACAAAACCCTTATTGCTAGGAATGAGGGGGATTAGGGCAAAAATCCCAAACCCTTCTGTAGACAAAGGGACTTCCCCCTCACAGAAGAGTCACAGGAAGAGATGAGTCAACCAGGGTGCATTATATCACAGATGAAGCACACAATATTCTTTTGGTTCCTTGAGGGTTCCTCACCCACCCCTATCATGTCTCCAGTTCTACCTTTCACTGAGGGCTAGACTGTAGCATGAGCACAGGTACAGATAAAAGAACTCATAATACACAGAATCAAGGAACAGGAATGGGAGTAGCAATACCAGGAGGGTAGCAGAAAGGTGAGAAGAGGAGTGGAGGAAGGAGGAACTGATTCTAATGATTGGCACATAACCACCACTAAGCCCCAGGGAAACAAATAGAAACTGTGGGTGGAAGGGAGATAACAGTCAGTGTAAGATATGAAAAGAGTAATAATCTATAAATTATCAAAGGAATGGAAGTGGGAGAGGGGAAAAGAAGAGCTGATGTCATGGGCTCAATAGAAACTAAACGTTCAAAAAATAATGATGGCATCATATACACAAATATCCTTGATACAATCAATGCATGGATTGTTATAAGAGCTATAAGGACCCCCAATGAAATTATCTTTTAATAATGTTAATAATAAAACGGTTTGGTTCAAACCTTACTTTTCTGTGATGTCCTGTTTCAGAGAACAGTGTGCAACCATGAAATGTTTTCTGCTTGTGAAAAATGTCACAGAAACTGTTGAAATGTTGAACACAGCTTACAAAGACAGTACTATGGGAAAATCTCAGTGGTACGATAAGTGGTTTACTCATTTCAAAAAGGTGAAATGTCAGTGTGATGGGTAGGTTTGTTATGCCAACATGGCCACAGGAGATTGGTGGGTCTGTTGTGATGGCACGGCCAGTGAACACACGGAATGACTTGAAGGGCAGAGGTAGGAAGGGCTTGGCGAGTCCCGCCCTCTCTCTTGCTTCCGGATCTTTGGACTAGAGAGCTGCCTTGTTCATCCTGTGCCTTGAACTCCAAGCAACACTACCCGTGGGACACCTAATCGTGGACTGTGTTCTGTGTTGCTGTAAGTTGAGGATTCTTCAAGCCCTACTTCGCCACATGCCTGGGATATACATCTCTTGAGTTCGGGGCTGTTGGACTCTGTCATCTGGCTGACTGTTGGTGACCTGCTCTGCTGTTTGCTGCCTGTGACCAGAAAGCCTGGATTGCTCTACAGAGGACTACTCAGTGGCCCTCAAGACTTGAAGGACTGCCAGTCTTCTAGTTGCCTTACACAAGCGAGTTGAACCGAGCAGTCTGTACTGCTTTATAGATAGTTGACTGTTTCTTTCTTATCTTATATACCTTTCTCTTTATATAAATATATAAAAAGAAATACTAGTGTCCTGATTTTTATTTCTCTAAGAGAACCCTGCCTGACCAGTCAGCTAATGACAAATTCCATTCCGGATGTCTATCAACTTCCTGTATAGACAAAAATGTTGATGTGTAGTACATTTGAAGTTCATTCTACTAGGTCAGACTGTTAATGACGCTTTCTATTTAGAGGATCTGAAAAGATTCCATCACAGTGTGCAACCAAAGAGGCCTGATTTGTGACAGACGGGACTGATTTTGCCACCACAACAATGCACCTGCTCATGCAGCTGTCTCAGTGCATCAGTTTTTGGCAAAAAAAACCAACTCAGCATGTTTCTCTAGGCCCATGCACCTGACTCACCTGATTGCATTCTGTGTGACAATTTTTTGACGAGGTGAATATATGAATTAAAAAATGAGGGAGGTGCTGTCAGTCATCCAGATGAGTTTGAAAAATCCCAATTCCCAGAATAGAATTGCAGTTTTGACAAATGTATTATGTGTAAGGGAGAGTACTTTGAAGATGATAAGGTTGTTTTGTGAAAACAAAACAAAACAAACCTTAAATACATAACTGGAAAACATTCCGTTTTGGAGGGGTATCACCTTCTGTGATTTTATTTGCTCTTTATGATATTACAGTAGTTCGACTTATAAGCACATAATATAATACAATCAAACTTCACCTCTTAAAGAAACTATATTGATATATCTCATTTAATTTTCATCCAGAAATAAAACTTAATATTTTAACTAGCATTTTGAAGCTCCTTGTTATACCAATTAAATATCACTCTCTTAGGAAAGAATATACTATTAGGTTAGGAGCATATACAACCATTTATTATCAGACAACCCAGAAAAGGTATTTTTCATTCAAAATGGATTTTCAAAATGGAGGTTTATTTACTATGTGGAGAGGAGACATGTGGCATTCTGGGATCACTATCTTGTAATGGAAGATTCATGTGTTGCCAATGGTGGTTACTCTCTTGGGTAATAGAGGAAGCCCATATTTTCCAGAACTTAAACAGATATTCACTGTCTGATTTTCCCTACACACAAAGATACTGGTCACCAAATCTGTTTAAAACAGTCAATGTCAATGTTCTCTTCTAGATTTTAGATGAACGAATTTCTCAATACAGGACAAAAGAACAGAAGACTTCTAAACTTCCAAACAAACTCAAGGAAACAACAACATGATTTTCTTTTCCTTTATATCAAAACTGCTTATTTGGGGGGAAGAGTATAGGATTTCAAATCAGAAAATGAGGATTCCCTATTTAGATATTATACTGAGTGGTGTCAAGAAAGGAAAAATACATTGGAAATAGTTCGCAAGTCTTGCATATATGACAGTGATAGGTTCTTCACTGATATATTAATTATAAACATCCTTCATTTTTATTGCAAACTTTTAATCGATTTTAATAAAATGGATGTAGACCTAACTGTATTCTGTTTACTTGTGCATTAATAAAGCCATCTGTTAAAATTCCTTATTTAGTACTTCTGAAAAAAATCTAGTCAAATAAGATCACTTATTACTACCAAAAATGTTTTGAAGTACTAATTGCAGCTTCATTTCCAAGTTGAACTAGTCCCTTTACAGATCAGGGTTTTAAATCACATAGATTTTACCAATCTGAGCTCCGAAAATATAAAAATGTTAGCCAGTCCTGGTCATGTACTTGTGTGTCAGTTTCATGATTGGGAGTCTAGGGGTGGAGTCTGGCCTGTCAATCTGGAGATAGCCAATGAGGCCTCTGTGTGGGCTTGGCTTTCTCTAGAGAATCCTGGAAAGTCTTACGGTATTTCTAAATTGGAGAAGAGAGACTTGACTCAGTCTCTTGGAGCTGGTCTACTGACAAGGCAAAATGGTGGCATACTGATGGATCTTGAGTCCTGGAACCTGGAGGAACCAGAGGAGAAGCCACATGGGCTTACTCTGATGGAACTAGACCTCAGAGGCCAGAGAAGCCACAGAGAGACCCCTGAAGGCACTGAGATGCTTCTATCACCAATGGGTACTGCTGATGGACCCTGAACTCTGGAAATGAGGAGCCATGGGAAGACTCCTGCCAGCACCAGGATGCTTCTACTGCCACTGGATACACAAGACTCTGTACCCACTGGCCTGTGACTTTGTGCCTGGGAAGGAGACTTTATGGAATAATATCAGACATATAGGCTAATATCGGACTTATGACCTTGGACTGGACTGGGTGGAATGCTTTCTCAATGTGTCATTCCTCTTGTATAGAAACCTTTCCCTTATATCCATATGCATGTTCATGAATTTGTTTCTCTAGTCTATCCGGACGAACACAACACTACAGGTATTATGCAAAAAAAAAATGAAGCTGTATTTCCCATCATGCAATACAGAATTTCATCCACTTAGTAAGATGTGATTCATAAATACTGGTGTGTCTTTGCCGGCTATCTCAACTTCCATCCTGCCTCAGGTAAGATACATTAGTTCTCATGTAAGGTAAATGAAATATAGAAGTGATTTTTGCATATGTGCTTCCGATTTTTCTCAGTAAATGTAACTTTTGTAGAAGTCCATTGGGCTGTTAACAGTAAACTTAGCCACTTCACACTTAAACACTTAAACTTAAACACTTAGTCACTGTTAACAGTGACTTAACCACCACGGACTCTCAAAGAGTCTGTCGTCTACCTTTAAATTTGCAGCCTTGGAAACCCTTTTGCAGGGGCTGATGAACTACATTTACTCAATGACAGAGGATTTGGTTGGGGAGTTTATTCTAGGTAAAACTTCATGAAGAGCAGGAGGTGAGATGTGCACAGAACAGAGCCCTTTGTTGTGTTCATAAGAATATATAAGTATGTAAAAAGATGTCCTGCGAATAATTGTTTTTACTGTGATTATGCTATCTGACACATAGAAACAGTACAAATTTTCCCGTTTATCCATTTTTGGACAGATTTTGGCTCAATAAAATTTAAAATATACACTAGTTTGTTTTAACTGCAAAGATTACCGCTTGGATCACTGAGATTTTGACTCAGCTGTATCATAACCCAAAAAAGTCTCTGCTTGGAGACTACCATAAGAAGAAAGTTCACGTATGTCCAGGGTGCATGCCACCAGTGGAGAGCCAGGCTGCAGATCAGCAGGGAATGCATTCTCATCAAAAGATTGGCTTGGTTTCAACTTACGGAAACTCCCAACTCTATCTTTGGTCGCTTGCTTTTAGCACATCTATTTGAATTCTGGATTCGCTTTCCACCTTTGAGCCTGGAATTAAAGGCAGAAGGGGATGGGAAAGTATCTGATTCGAAAGTACCAGGGTTTCCCTTGTATTATCTATGTATTATCTAGAGCCATAGGTGGGAGAACCATTTGAAAGGTAGGAGATTGCTTAATGGTTTTCATGTTGAGCAACGGAAGCAGGGAGCTTCCGTAAAGAATTGGGAAGTTCTTCACCTTTCATAAGGACATTCTTCTCTTCCCAGGCATCCCCTGGTCATCACCTTACCTAATTTATTCTCTGGACTATGACCGCTTGAGGGTTCTTCATTCTTTTACGCAGTATTCGCAGCTCCTTTTGGAATATTTCTAGGTACTTCATGATCATTTTCACCTAATTCATCCCCATCATTTGACAGAATCTTGCCAGCATCTTGTTTTGGTTCTTGCAAAAGCCTGTCTGTTAAGTTCTTAACATTTTCTTCACGATGTGCTTTTAATTCCTGGATCTGTTGCCCACTCCAAAAATTCTCACAGTCTAACCTCTTCACAAGGTAAGGATTATTCTTCCCAGAGTCTTCAAGTCGGTCTTCTTGTCAAAGAAGCCCCATCAAGGTTCTCCTTTAAAAGAGGTACGGTTTGCCTACCATCTGATGTGATATGCTGTTCAGTAATTTAACCTTGCCAGCCTCCCATATCTTCCATAGACCCTCCCTGGTCTGCAGCCAGCAGCTGGCAGCTGAGGAGGCTGTAGTTCCCCGCCTTCTGGTCCATCTGCTTTCTCATGTGAATTTACCAAGAGCAGGAGGCTTGAATTGCACTTCTCCAGGTGTCCTAGGGTCTCCTCGGTGTTCTGGCCCTGGTGTACAGCTTGGCTTCCTCCTCCTGAAGCAGATGTGGCAGAGGAGATGGTCCAGTAATTGAAGGCAAGGAGGGTTATCACCCCAGCAGCACCACGAGCATGAAGTAGGCTTGGCAGCTGGTCTGCCAGTGTGCCAGAACCCCACTGGACCATGCCTGGGAGATAGCCCCACTGTGGAAATCTGAGCAGAAGCTCAGACTTGACCAGCTGCATAGTTTAGTTCTCCAGGTCAAGACAGACATGCTGAAAACAAAAATCCAGTCTAGTAGCACTGAAAAAAGTCAGTCTCACTGACACACAACAAAATAGTAATATCCTATTGCAAACTCACAGGTTGGTTAGAGATTTCAAAGCCTAGACCAGTGATTCTCAATCTAGGGTTCATGACCCCTTGGGGTGGGGGTTGGGGGGAATCCAAAGGACCCTTTCATGGGGGTCGCCCAAGGTCATTGGAAAACACATAAATATTTCACAATATATAAGTACGGTGACCTCTATCAGGAACACATTCAGGCAAGTTCTTAGAATGCCCCTCCAAAGACTGGCTGGAAACAGGTGGAGGTAATCTGCTTTCCGAGGCACTCAGCCCCGGAAAAGATTGCCTATGTCCCTGGTTAATGATCAGAAAGAACTCAGTGGAAGCTTAATCTATGTGGGGAACCTGAAAACTGTTTGTGGCTGTCATTCATTGCCATTCATCACCTGTAGCAAACGGGGTTGCTCAGAATTTAAGCTCAAATACAAAATACAACTTTTAAAGGAAATCTCTCTTCCAGGAGTAGTGGCCAGTTTCATTGAGGATTATCTGTAGGAGAAAGAGGGGAAAAAGATAAAAAGCTAGACCTGCCGTATATCGGTGACCTTTGTTCTACGTTTGATTAGTTGTATACTCTGCTCAAATTAGCCTGGGAACACCTACAACTAAAATCCAGCTTTCCTAGAGCTAATTTCATACTCCATTTCCTTCAAAATTCATTAGCTGATACATAGGAGGGAATTTTCTCTCTAGCCTATATATATGGTCTCAGGTGTAGTCCCACCCCTTTAGACTCCAGCCTGCCAATAAGGATTGTCATCCAATAATCAGATTTTTTAAAAAAGAACCGCGAAGTTCTTGCAATTCAAATGCCGCATGCCTGAAACTGACTCCATCTGAACTAGTCGCTCAGCAAGATGGGTGAGTTTTATTGTCCTTACCACGGCTGTTATTTGTACTACTTTTTATATAGATATAGTGGTTTATGGGTCTATTGTCTCTCAGGAAATGTACAGACCCCCAAGGACAGCGCAATTTACAGGATACAAGTCCTAAGAGTTAATTCTCTTTCTCTGAAGCCTGGTTATCCTAGATTCTCCTTTCTTTTTCTAGCTGCCGCCAAAGTCTTTATAGTCTGTGAATGCTTTTGCTCCCTCTCTTCTAAACCTTTCTTCTGCTCTTCTTCTTCCAGGGCACCTGATTGTAAGGACATGATATCTTTCCTTATATTGCTCCTCTTTCTGTGGGTGACACGTGTAGGCAACATTGCCTTCTGCCAAGTGAGGCCAATTTGGATCTTTTCCTTTACCTTAGTCTACCCTCCTCATTTAAATGTACAGAGTGATTTCACGTTAGCTCAACTTTTTTCAGGCTATCACTAGAAAGTTGTTGTTGTTGTTGTTGTTGTTGTTATTATTATTGTTATTCACAAATGCAACCAGCAATAACTATGATTGAAAATCAACATTCCCACATGATCCAACCCGGAAAACAAGGAGATGCCATTTCCATTAAACAGCACATTGCTTTAGAATGGTAAAATACTCCTAATGTGGATGGACAATACATTTTAGGCAGTGTTTGAAGGTCATAGGTTTACTCAACGGTAGTGTTTCCGGAAGCCTGCTGCAAATGAACTGATTCACAAGACAAGGACAAAAAAGAGAAAAAGATTTTCTATTAGTAGTACCAAGAAGACAAACTGGACCATTTCTGTTCACATCTGCTTCCTAGAGCAATAGGTTAAAGGGTATTTTATAGTCTGAGCATGGAGGAAGGGATCTTCTGGAACAGTCTCATCCCATGAAATTAACCATATGTTTCTCACATTGTTCTTTCTGCTTAGAAGTTTGATATCCCTTCTGGTGTAGTGTCAGGAGAGTCCTGCCCTACGGTAGAAGAAAGATTACTCTTGACTTGTAAGGGCAAGAATAACAGTTCTGCAATAGTTCAGGAATGTCCAAGATTAGAACAAAAGGGAGGAAATATGCAGGATGACTGAGCTAGATGCTCTGTACTGTGCGCTCTGGGTATGGGGATGGATAGCTAAGACCTTTCAAATGGAGCTAGGTTCACCTTGATTTCTAAGGGAAATAACATCAGGGTGTGCATCATGAATTATAACAGAATTTCTAGATTGAAATATTGGGAGAGCAAAGTATGGGATGCTTCAGGAAAATGCTGAGGTACACCATGATATCCATTTCCCCTATTTGGTTATTTTAAGATTCCCAAGTTTGAGAAGAACTTCATTATTCATGAACTGCTTCCTGCTGAGTCGGGATGGTGAAGAGGAAACTGTTGTTTTAGAATCCTTATCATGGAAAAGGAGATGATTGCCTCAATGAAAATTTGCCATGTTCAGGCAAATTAAAACTTGTAGTCTCTTGGCTGAGCCCCAGGGGCACAGTGGTTGTGTGCCTGAGTGTGGTCCACAGGGTTGGTGGTTGAAATCCAGGAGCAGCTCTCCAGGAGCAAGGCTGAGCTTCCTTCTTACTCTCACCGGGGCAGTGATGCCACACACACACACACACACACACACAAAACTTGCATTCTAAGTTTCACCTTCTGTACTCTTTGCTGCTCTTTGAGTAAGGAATGGAACTAAGAATGAGAGGTACAAATTAAGAGGATAGCTATTTCTATAGCGATCAGAGAGGATAGCCTTGACTCTGTTGTGGGGGGAAAGTTTCTAAATTAATTCCATCCATCAGCCTCCCTCTTCGGTGGTCCACAGAGATCCTTGGAGAATGGCTGCCACTCCTAGCTCCTTCTCGCTTTGAAGCAGGCCCAATGGATTTTATTGATAACAGCACAAATGCCTTCAGATCGGGCTAGGACGACATCCAAATTTGATGGCCAAGAACCGTTTCCACAGGGAATTAGAGGGACAAGAGACAGAGTGAGATCTGTACTTAATCGATTTATTGCTGGAGATGAGGTGTGCAGGGAACAGGAAATCAAAGGAAATGAGGTGAAAGGGGTTTCGGATAGCGAGCTAAAGAAAGGATAGAGCAGGTCCTGTGTCTAAAGCCAGAGAAATTAACTAATTTAGAAAGTGTAAAGTCCAAGGAGAGTAGCTGTTACATAAAGAAAGAGAAAATTCGGTTTAATACAGACCCGGGAACATACTACAAAAGAGTTTGGCTAGGAAAGAGTTAAATGTCTCTAGTGTCAGTGGGGGAACTGGCACAAAGGATCCTGGTGGGGGGGAGAACAGGTATTGAAGGGCAGCACACAAGAGGGGCAGGAGAGACAGAGCAGCTGCATGGTAGCAGGAAAGAAGAGAGCAAACAACGAATCAATTCGGGTATGTTAAGTCTTTGGTATCTATAACTCTTTGAGATACGCATCTTTCTGGTTGGTGTGGCTGACTCCAATTGGCTAGGCGCCTGCTTACCCAGGCTGATGTCACTTCATAGGGTAGCAAGATGGGTGGAGTAAGCTTTGTAAACTGAAGCCTTGTCTGCTGCTGTTCTTGTTAAAGCTGCTACTTTTGACCCTTGTTCCTTTAGAACGTATTCTGAGCCGAGTGTTAAGAAGTCCATCGTGTCTGAAAGGTTCTAACAGTTAGTTCTACTTGTCTCGTGTCTATAAAAGAGATGACAGACCAGAAGAATGGCCATTCAAATCTTGAATGCTCTGGAATAGGGTTGGTCCTAGTAGAGAGGGAAACAAGCTTCACTGGTTCTAAGCTTGTGCCCCCTTGGAGGGGCTGTTCCTTATGTGTATTCTAGTGAGGAAAGTTAAAAAAAATTCCAGAATGCATTGGTCAATAAAGTATATTCTCATTCAATAGTGAACAGCCCCGGTGCAAGGATCACCTCTGCAATTACTGTTGTAGTACTGGGCTGTGGTTTTCCTCCACTTAAAAATCTGTGTCTCTGTGGAATCCATAAACGCATGCTGCTATTTGGGCAATCTGGGATACTGAGTGTACATTCCTGAGCCACAAAACACTCAAAGCCTGGTTGTAAGAGGACAAAAACAGAACATCTTAAATCTTGGTTGGAAATTTGTGCCTTTGTTTTTCTGGATTGTATATGCCTGTCTTGGGATATACTAGAAGGGTTGGGACAGATAAGGGACAGATAAGAAACAAAGAAACAGGGATGATGGGGGCCAGTCATCCTGATGTACTTGAGTACCATTGGAGATCTCAGGATGACAGTCAAGGATGAGTGCTGCTATAGAGATTAGCATTGCCTCAGAGGCATTGGTGGTGAATGCTGTAATTACTCGACTTTGGTACCATTTGGTGAATGCGCCAAATCCTAGTCACTGGACCACCAGGGACTCACCTGCTGCCACTTGGGATATGACCACTAGGGATAGGCAGTCCTGTCCATCAGGTAAGTGGACTGGCTCTTGATATCCAGGCATAGTGACTTGAATTCTTTCTCCGTGGCTTCTTTTTATATCTATGGGGGAATTCTTTTTCATATTGTTCATGTAAGTATGTCCTTGCTTTAGAAAACAACACCCCTGTGATCCAAATGGAAAATTCAATTCTCTGGCCACTTATTACCAATCATGGGTGGGGGGTGGTGGAGAGTCTCAGAGAGGGTGTAGTCCTGAAGTTATAAAGGACATCTTGAAGACCAACGGGGTCTCCAGGCTATCCACATGATGAGTGAGTCCCACTGGTGGGTTCTCTTTTGGACATCACGCAAGGGAAGGTTAGTAGGGGGTCTCCAACCTTTAGTGACATTTTCCCCTGTTTGAGGGAACTTGGCTAAAGCCTGTGGGAATGGTTTCCTAGAAGACAAAATTGAAAGATTAAAAAATGGCAATTTTTCACACTCAAGGTTGGATTTTCCTAAACAAATAGGTAATGTCCAAAATTGGGGTTCAGGGGTAGGATAAGTCCTCAGGTGCCCCAGCAATAGGTGGTGGGTTCTTCTCTCCTTCTTTTGGGGAGTTCTCTTCATAAGGTGGACACAACCCAAGGTTGACTCTAAGTAACTTTAGTGAGCAGTGGGTGGAGGTGGCACTCAAAACCATCAGTCCACTTAGGTGCAAGCAAATTTCTAGGGTGCAGGTTTTTTTCAGGTCTTGAAAAGTACTTGAGCTTCCGGGAGACACCTGTGAAGAGGTTGATTAGAAGGGAAAGCCATTCGGAGAGAAGCATATTGGTTAATACTTTGGATTATCTGGCTTAGTCCCTCAGCTCATTGTCTCTGCCCTACCTTAATAAACCCCAAGAAAGGGAAAGCAGACTTTCTGAGGAAAGACTTCGAAATCATCATTTCATAAGTGCTCAACTAGCGCCCCCTTCAAGGAGCTCTGTGGACCTACAGCAGGACAGTAGGCAAAGTCTTGATCTAGGTTGAGTGAGTCGAACAATTGTCTTTTTTTAATATATATTCATTTCCCCCCCATTTCTTGTGTGAATTGAAGCCTCTAAACTGAGTATAGTTTCCAAGTAGCATTTCCTAAATTTTTTGGTTGAACTTTGAGACAAAGATTTATTCTATTGTCACATTGAATGGATAAAGAAAGCCCAAACTACGGGATGATTTCCTTCAAAAATACTTTAACCACTGCTTAGCCTGACTAGGAAAGGACTCTACATATTCAGCATTAAGTGCCCACTAAAACAAAGAGGTAGTAAAAGTTGCCTGGAGTTTGGTATATAATTATGAAGTCTATTTGCCAATATACCCCCAAAATTTGTTCTCCATTAGCCATATGGGTTAGCAGGGTGTGGGACCTGACCTGATTCACTTTGGGCACACAGTTGATACATACTAGCAATTTCCTGAACTGCTTTTACTAGACCAGCACCTGCAACCACCTGCTGACACCAGTTCATGCTTCCATCGCTTCTCAGGGGTGAGTGATTACAAAGCATGGTGACAATTTGGTTAGTTATTGTGTCAGAGAGTGTGCCTTATGTAGCTGAATACCACAGGGATAGCTGGAAACCCCCTTCAGCATCTTGCTTCCAGTCTTTATCAGTACACTCAGCTGTTGTTCTAAATCAAAGTGGGAAAACAACTTTTCCCAAGATTGCTTTCTTTGCTTTCTCATCTGCCCTACAATTTCCTCTGGCTTGTGGTACTTTTCCTTTATGATGTCCTGGGCAATCCATTCCATGACAGCCACCTGGGCAGGGTCTTGAACTGCTACCAGGAGCTTCAAAACTCCAAGGACATGTTTATGTCTCTGCTGGATGAGGAAGGGAGCCCTCATTCTCTCTGTCCTGTGCTACTGGAGTGGACAATACCTACTGCCATGTGTGTATTATATATTAATGCATTTCCCTTTCCCAACTCAGAGAGCACTCCCCAAAGTAAGCAGTTTGGCCTTCTGGGCTGATATGTTCCTACAGGTAGGGGTGTGGTCTCTAGGGTGACTGCCACATACTCTGCATTCTAGCAACCTGGGTGTGTGTCACTACTTCTATTTGTGAACAGCTTTGCATCTGGATTTTCAAGTAAGATGCCACTCAGGTTTGGCCAACTAAGATATGCTTCTATAATTTCAAGGACATCACAGGTGGACTCAGTCTCATACTCTTGGCCACAGGGTGACTGGATTTAAGGTGGTGACTATCTTTAAGTTTACACTATCATTAATCTGATGCTTCCCCACTTTTCCTGCTTTGAGCCAGACCCCTCTTTGGTTTTAGGAGAAGTAGTATTATTTGGGGTGTCTGAATGAGAATCTTCTGTTCCATTATAAGCTATTCTGCTTCCTGATACATGTCACATGCAGTCTGTATGTGGGAGTCACCCTCAGACTACATTGTCTAATTGTTTTCAGAAATATGCTATTCATGTTTTTGCTGACCCAAGCTTCTGGGTGAAGACTCCCAAAGGCTACCCGTGAAAAACAAGGACAAAGATGTCAAAGGCTACTGCAAGTTTGATGAAGACGTTAGGGCAGGCCAATCTTTATTTTCTCAAATGCCTCTTGACACACAGGGCGCTCATTCTCCTCTCTCACAGGGCCCCATACAAAGTTTTGGCTATGAGTGCAAAATGGGGATTCACAGAGGGCAAAACCCAGTCAATTCCAAGAACCCTCTGCTTCTCTGAGACTGAGCTTGTTACTTTGATTAGGACTTCTCTCTGGTCATGAAGGAAGCTCCTTCCTCCTTGGGAAATCTGAAATCTAAGGCGCTTTAGTGGCTGCTGCAAAATTGGGGCTTTCCATAACCACTCAATAGCCACACACCACCAGTGCTGGATTGTGTTGGAGTCTGAACCTAATCAGGTCTCACTTGTGATTAAGAAGTCATTAACATACTGCAGCACAAGTCCTCTCTCTAGTGAAGCGTTCTCAAATTTGGGGTCAGAACTTGGCCAAAGTTGGGGAATTTTGATATATATGTCTCCAAGGTCCTTGAGAGTTAAGGACCAAGAATTAGACTGAGCTTACTTTGGGTGTCAACTATAAATATGTTTTGGATGTGTTTTTCAGATACTAAAGTTAGAATGAAGACATATACTGCAGTTTTGATAATGACTGCTTGTTGTTATCCCATCGCCAATGAAGCATATGAAATTGGTAAGTTAATATGAAGTAAAAGCCATCTATTTGAATGAAAAGCTCAAACTTCTCTGACAATGAGTTCAATACAATGATGCACACACGCACACACACACACACACAGCTGATCAAAACAGAAACCATTACAAGTAAGGAAGATCAGTTGGCTTTTATCTGATCACATTAAATATATGCCTTTGCTAATTGCTGGAGGACTCTGTTCAGAAGAAACTTAGACAAAAAGGAGCATGCCAGGTGTACAGTAAACAGAATTAAGAAGAGTCTATATATTTTGCATAAGATGAAAAGAAAAAGGATCCCATCAATATTTAGTTTTGAAAGACCACTTTGGAAAATATAAAACCTTTTTCTGATGTTGGAAATAGTTCATATTTGGAAAATGTTAAAATAGCATTTTAAAATACATGAATATGTTTTAAAGTAATATGGTGGTCTGAAAATGGGCATATGTATTTCTTTTTTTGGGGGGTAGGGGGTGGGGAAGCGTCACTGCCCTGGTCAGGAAGGGCATATGTACTTCTCTAGCAGAATATAAATTATATGATTCAGAAGGTACTCCCATTGGAAACTGAATAACTATGAATTCAATAATTATAAAGCACAAAGGAATTTGTAACTTAATAGAAATTTAGTCCTCTTGCAGCTTGAAAGTACTAATACTGGCAGAGGTGGTAAATATTTTTCACAGATTTCAGTCAAAGACAGAGAACAAGTTAGTTTGAGGAACTCTTATGTTTATCCCAAAACATGAGAGAGAGGGAAAGAGTAGTGTTTGCTATCCCCAAAATAAAATCTAGTGAAAATCAAATTATATACCTTAACCTATGTGACAGAAGCAGATTTTTACAATAATAACAGAAGGAGATTAGCAGGTTTCTACAAGGTCCCAGGAAGAGACATTTTTAGAAAGATCACCAGATACAATTGATCACGGAAGGCAAGTTTTCAATGATCTTTAGGAAATTACCTATATCTAGATATCACCAAGTATCATTAGATCACCATCCCCTTAAATTTCACTCACCCTCGTTTATCTAAACTGGAGGCTGCTTCTGTGTTTGACTTTACTAGACTTCCATCCCTTGAGGCCTCTGAATAGGGGATGCTTGTGCCCAGCCACTTCTCAAAGGTCTTAGGAACAAACCTCCTGAGTTGAAACATCCCTACTGATTGAACTTAAAATGAATTTTTATTGCAATGGAGGGTGCTGCTACATTCTGGATTTTTAATAAATGAAACCTTAAAATATATTAGTATATGTACATACATTATATACTATAGCATATAAATTATCCGTTTCTAGTATTTTGATTAACAGCAGGCTAATTCACCCCCTTTATCAATATGACTAATGACGATGAATGAAAGGTATCTCAGATGAGCCTGAGTTAATCATGTGATGCAGTATTTACAATTTGGACTAACAATAAATCATACTATCATGTATTATATATAGTGGGGATATTAAAATAATTTAGTGAGTTCTGTGCTCTAATGACAGTTTCAAGTATAAAACAATATATGCCAAAAGATAATTTATTATTTCAACATACCATCAGAACACTGCCGTTGCACAGACAAACATTAAAATAGGAGTCATGAAGGTAAATTTGCTATTTCCACATTCTCCCACCTTAGAGAGAATTTTTATCATAATTGCCATTCTAGCAATAAACAAATAGGAATGGGTCCTGCTTGTAATGAGCCACTGATGATATATGCCAGGACTGAATGTACACCCCCTCCCCTCAGAATTGATCTAGGCTTCCTATTAAACCTTTTAGGAGTCCTGGGGTGTAGTAGTTACACATAAGACTATTGACCATCAAGTCAGCTGCTCTGCAAGACAAGAATGATGGTTTCTACTCCCTCAAAGGATCACAGACTTTGAAACCCACTGGGCAGTTCTACTCCTTCCTAAAGGGTCACAAGGCATCAGAATTGACTCATTGACAGTGAGCTTGGATTTTTTAGATTAACTTCTCAGCGAAGGCCTGGTGGGCCATCATGGTCTGCAACGATTTCAGATTAAAATGCAAAAGTTTGCTCTTGGGGTGATCCCTCCCTCCCTGAACTCCGCCCACGTCCCCACCCCCTACACAAACACAATAACCTTGTGATATAGAAAAAAAACTTTAAAATAATCAAAAGTTATTTTCTTAATCAGATTATAAAGTAAACCTACTTTCATAAGCCTTTTCCCCCCTAAAAAAATCTGTTTTGACAATTCTTGCTTCTTTCTTTAAGGAGCCCTTCGAGCATTAGGCTTTGTGCATTGGGCCGTTAACCACAAGGTCAACAGTTCAAAACCACCAGCCTCCCGGTGGGTGAGAGATAAAGCTTTTTACTCTTGTAAAAATCTACAGCCTGGGGAATCCACAGTGGGAAATTCTACTCTGGTCTATAGGGCCTCTATGAGTTGGAACTCAATAAAAATGAATTTTGTTTCTAATTTTTGATATCTTTCAAAGTGACAGCAAGCGTACCAAGAAAACATGCTAATTAAGTTAGAGTAAGGAGGCATTTATGAACATGCTTAACATGTTTATAGAAAGAGTCTATAGATTCTTCACCCAATCCCAGAACTTGAGGGAAGAAACTCATATTGCTTGATGCCCAGGAGTTTTTTTTACCGCAAAGTTGTCAGTAGGCTATTACCTTTACTCATTAAGCCTGCTTGATAAGGTTATGTGTCTCATGAAAAAAATCTGCTTGAGGGATGTTTGTTAGGATTTGATAGATGCCTATGTAGCAGCAATACCTCTCAGGAGTTTGCTTCACAGACTCCTCCCTGCTTCCTTTGAAACCATAGTCTGGGGAGTGACAATACAGCATATGAAGAAAAGAACTGTGAAAGCTGTCATGGGAAGCCTATGCCTTTGATTCCTTACCTCTCGAGTCAAATCAAAACCCAAGCATGACAGAAAATACAACCTTTCATTTAAAGAACATAGATGTGCAGTCAGTTAAATGATTTTTTCCAATTTTTCATAATAACAAATGAAGCTTACTTAATGTTTACTTAATTTGGACAAACCTTAGTTAGAAATGGGAATGATAACCTCTATGGAATATATTTTGTAGAATTTTATGACATTTAAAATATATACAAAACAAAATATATAAATAATATTGTATTTCTATCACAAGGTCACCTGGAATATGAATTTCCTTCCATTTTGTCTCTGCATTCCACCTCTCAATTATGCTCTAAAAGCACTTCATATAAGACCATGTCACAGCATTTTCCTTTAACTTTAAAATATGTTGACTTCTGGACCTCCCATTCCCACCAGAGGACAGTAATGCGCCCCCCCCCCCAAAATATGTTGGCTTTTCTATATGTGTTGAATACTTTTTGTTTTTAACTTTTTTTCAGTGGAGAACTTGACATGGGGAGGTAAGTTCTTTTGTATTCCTGTTTACATGGTCAGATCTTGTATTGAGATATTGTTGCTACTATTAATTAATTTATTGACAATTTAAAGTTAGGCAAATATTCTTTCAAAGATATATTTTGCCATTCTGTTTACACAGTAATGAATATATATGTATATATATTACTTTCAAAATGTAAGATAGTTAACATGCTATATTTATTATGATTTAATATTTAAAAATTAGTGTGTTTAATGTCAAACTAATCAGCATAGCAAAAATTTGAGGAAAAATAAGTCATAGAAAATGAGAGTCAAGTGACTAGGAGACAAATATTAAGGAAAATGTTATTGTAAAAAAACAAATTCAGGTATAGTCAAGGAAATGGAGTAGCAAATATTATCTGCTGAAAAAAATTTAAGAAAATATCAGGGTTAAGTTTAGGGTTAGGGAAAAAAATAAAAAAATAAAAAATATGAAAATATCAGCCACTACATAGGTCATTATTTTCAGCTTTACCTGCATGATACAGTATAATATAGTGAGGGAAAAAGTATTTTTGTCTTTGGTAACTAAATTACAAGCAGGTTATTCAGTCACTATTTGGTCACAATAAATTAGTTTGCTCTTTTAAAGATTTTGATACAATTGCAATTATAACTATTTAGTTATTGTCATTAAGCACATTTTGTTTCATATTCATTTATGTTAATGTATGTATCCATACCTCATTACTTTTTACATTTTCTTCCATTTATTATTCTTATAGTATTATTGGTATATAATCCACATATCATCAATTGAAAAGTGCAATCATAACAAGAAGAATTGTACAATTATGTCCCCAAGCAATTTAGAGCATTTTCTTTGTATTTTGTGTTTTCCTGTGGGAAAAATGATATGTCAATACTTAAACCAACTGTGAATTGAAATTCCATATGATCCAGCAATTAGGAATTTTTCCACAGTGGTTGTATGCTTTTAAAAATACACCCACAGTATATATGAACTCTAATTTTACATTTCCTCTTCAGCGTTTGTTATTTTCTGTTTCTTGGCTCCTGTTTTTTTTTTAAAATATGACCTAATTTTAAAAAATCATTTTTATTGGGGATTTGTACATCATTTTTCACAATACATAAATAAACATACTGTGCCAAGCACCTTCACATGTCTGCTGCTATTATCATTCTCCAATCATCTGCCTTTTCCCTTGAGTCCTTGGTATCGGCTTTCCCATCTCTTCCCTACTTCCCATGCTTTCCCTTCCCCATCAACCCTCAATACTTTATAAATTATTATTGTTCTCTCATATCTTACACTGCCCGACCTCTGCCCCAACCCACTCCTTTGATATCCTTCCTTCAAATAGGAGCTTATATGTATATCCTTGCAGTTGGTTCTGTCTCTTTACCCCACCCGGGACCTTTGTCGTATTAAACACATATGTTAGAAAAAGTGGTCACTTTAGAGAATGACAGAGAAAATGGCCTAAAATAAGCAGATAAAAGGAAGTGATAAAAGTGAGAGCACAAATCAGTGAAACTGAAAATATGAAAGGAATAAAGAAAACTGTAAAAGCCAAGTTTGATTTTTTGAAAAGATTAACAGAATCTGTGCCTTTGTAATTAAATTATAATTAAAGGAGTTTCTCATAGACAAAAAAAATGATCTAACTTTGCTGTTATAAAGTGATATCTTACTGTGATTTTAATTTGCCTCTCTCTGATAGCTAGGATCATGAGCATTTTTCTATGAATTTTGTGCCATATGTGCTTCTTCCATGTGAGCTTTGCTGCTTCTGTGCTAGATGGCCTCTTGTTCACCTCCAAGCCTTTAAGATCCCAGATATTTTATCGTTTGGTGGCTGGTCACCATCAATTTCCTCTGCTCTGTCTGCCTCTCCACCCTTTTGTCCTCAGTGATCATGGCGGAAGGGTGGGCACATGATGTTATGATTTTTGTTTTTTGATGCCCGATACCTTGTTCTTTTCACACCTCATGTTTGCACAGACAGGTGTGCTTCTTCCATGGTCAGCTTTGTTGCTCCTGTCCTATATGACCATTTGGTCACCCTCAAGTCTTTAAGACCTCCGACACTATATCTTTTGATAGCGGGTTGCCAGTATCTATCTTCCCCACTCTTGCTCATATCCCCACTTGTTTGGGGTCCTTCTTATGAGAAGGCCATGGCCACAAGGAGGTACCATCAAATTTGTGATATGACTGACAGGTTGAATGCTACACATACAATTTTATGTATCTTCAGGTTGATATGGCCCTACCACTCTCTGGAAGCACAGGAAATCGAGGACAGATAAACCCCTCAGGACCAATATTGAGAGTAGCCATAACAGGAGGAGAAGGAGAGGGTGGGAGGAAAAAGGGGAAACTGATCACAGTGATCTATATATAACCCCCTCCCAGGGGGATAGAGAACAGAAAAGTGTATCAAGGGAGACATTGGTCAGTGTCAGACATGAATAAAATAATAATAACTTGTAAATTTATCAAGGGTTCATGAGGGAAAGAAGGAAGGGAGGGGAGGGAAAAATGAGAAACCAATACAAAGGACTTAAGTAGAAAGAAAATGTTTTGAAAATGATGATGGCATCAAATGTACAAATGTGCCTGACACAGTGAATGGATGGATGGGTTGTGGTAAGAGTTGTATGAACCCCCAATAAAAATGATTTAAAAAAAAAGAAAGAAGGTGTGGTTAATACAATCATGAATATTCATTGATTGGTTTGTCTTTAGTTCTGCATGAAAACCCAAGCCATACATTTTCATTGAGGTCTCAATGACTAGAGGACACATGGCCAAGGAAAACTCATAGGGGTCTCTTGGGTAGGTGAGAATATCCATGCATGGAAAAGGCATATCCCTGAGGATACAGAGTCCTTTAGCTGGGAACTCTTCAGAATTCGCCTGAAGCAACTCTACATGTGCCTATTTTTGGTTGTAATAAGTAAGTTACTGTAAGCAATTATTTTATATGTTCTGTGAGTCATCCTAATGTGCTATTGAACTCAGCACAAGAAGTAAGAACCAGCATAGAATCTGGATTTTACCAAGTTGATCATAAAGACTATGAAATGGGACCATACAGATACGCGTTATCTTCACATTTTGGAAATTAGCTCTCTCTTGGCTGTTATTTATATAAATCCATTTCTCTCAGCTTTCCACATTAACTAATAGATTACCCCTTTAAAGATAATTCCCTCCATATGCACTGATTTCTCATGAAATGCCTTTGAGTTTCCCTCAGTTACCTTTCTCCTTTCCATCTGTATTTGAATACTTATTCAGTCTTTCTGGCACAGTAGGGACTTGTCGGGCAGCTAACCACAAGGTCAGGAGTTCACAGCCTCCAACCACTCTGTATGAAAAATATGGAGCTTTCTACTCCATAAAGAGTTCCAGTCTCAGAAACCCACAGGAGCAGTTCGACCCTCTCCTGTAGAGTCACTATGAGTTGGCATTGAATAGATGGTAGAGGGTTGAGAGCACACACCCTGGTTCTTTTTTTTTGCCCCGCGTCAGTGCCCTGGTAGGAGTAGGAAGCCCAGCCTTGCTCCTGAGGAGCTGCTGCTGTTGGATTTGAACTGTCAACCCTGTGGGCCGCAGTCCTGCACACAACCACTGTGCACCCATGGCTCAGCTGCACACCCTGGTTCTTTATAAATTCTTGATTGCCATGGTATCCCAGTGGCCATCATTCTCATAGCTCTTTTTAGTTCTAACACTGTCCCTGAGACAGAGCCTATTTTCTGTGATATGAAGACTTCTCGAGTCCCTTTGACTCCGTTCCTCCCACAAGGACCCCTAACCTGCATAACGATGAGTCCTGTTAATTTTCCTCTCTAAATATTAAAAAAAATATTTTCATTTGAGTCCAAAGGGTCAGCAAATGTTTTCTATAAAGGTAAAGTCTAATACCATCATTTTTGTTCGGTTTCCTTATTATTGCTGTGGTTGTCCGTGTATTTTTAAGTCCCATCTTTGGTGAGGAGCTGTGATGAGAATCCCATCAGCAAATTATACACTGGGACACTCAAGGTGGTAGATACAACTAACAATAACAAAAAGTTGATCATCAGTGGGGCTCCTTGCAAGACAAATGTGTTATAAGTTGGGGCCTCAAAACTCAAATCAAACTCACTGCCGTCAAGTTGATGCTGACTTACAGTGATCCTCTAAGACAGGGCGGAGAGGCCCCATGAGTTTCCCAGATGGTAACTGTCCGTATAAGAAGAACGTTCTGTCTCCAGTTAGTGGTTTAGAAAGGCAGACCTTCTGGGGTGAAGTCCAGAGCCTGACCACTATGAAACCAGGTTTCCCGAGTTGGGGACTGTCCTAAGTAAAATATGGAAATCTGAAAATGTTATTTATTGAGCATATTTTATACAATTTACCATCACTTCAAAGATAAAATTATACCTATCATGTAGAGCCTGAAATATTGTTGTCTTGCGAGCTAACAAGGAAATGATCTACCATTCCCTTTTCAGGATTCATCCATAAAGTAGACAACAGGTTCACCAATTCAGAGACAACTGCCTTTCTCCGCATCATGGTGCTAAACTTCATTTTGTTCATGATTTTTAAAGGCGAACCGAAAATTCCCCCAAAGAGTAAGTTCATAATTGTGCATTCATCTTACAATAAAGAATCACCTATTCTGATACATGGGTAGTTGGGATGGTGATTAGAACAGGGATAAACAAGATCTGAACTTATTATAGAAGCAGCTGGCAACTGTCCTGTTCTGTTCTTTACTATTGATTTTTTAAAGGAGAATCTATTCATTTAGTTCTAGGCGACAATTTGAGAGAGCTCTTGACAAACAGCAATAATCAAATAGACCTACCTCAAATTGAAAAGGTTCTTAAAACACTTCATTATAATAAATGACACAAATACATAGTAAGATTAACAGAGAAAAACACTGTACTTAAGATTTTTGTGAAAAACGAATCCAACTATCTGAATAACTCTCCCTTGGGATAACATTATATGTCACTGTCTTTGTATTACTCTCTCTCTTCTGTTTTTATCTTCAGAATAATTTTAGCTGATAGGATTAGGTATAAGTGATAGAAGTTGTCAAAAATCATATTGGAACTCTATGTATGAAAATATTCCAAATGTTGAGATATGTCAATATTGAATATGCCTTCAAAGAAGTTTCCAGTTTGACTACCATCAAAATATTAATAGTTATAGGAAGAAATTGTTTTTCTTATCTTAGAGATTCTATTTTTGGATGTGCGATTGAATTATAACACATCTTATCACAAATATTTGCAAATGTAAAAAAGAAACTTTAAATTTTCATGTAAGATTTCAAGAAAGGGTTTTGGAATTTTTTACCATACAGTTTTTTTTATTGGGTTAGAATTCACATGCTAAAATGTACTCATTTTACTTTTAGTTTTAGCATGGGAGTTTAAATTATTAGAATTGTACCTTGCTGATCACCATAACTAGCATATACATGATGGCTTTATTCTTGGGTACTAGTTAACAAGGCAGCATTTTTTTTACACTTCAATATTTCAGTCAAACCAACAATAATGGAGAAGGAAAGATCTCTAGAGAAAAATAAGCACTAAAAGTCTTTCAAAATGATCACATTATAGTGTAAAGGGGATTTTAAAAAGTTTATGGGAAATTTTCAATATCTCTTCATTCCATTTTCCACATACTGGTACAAATCAGGAAGTCATGTTTGAACAAATACATTTCAAATTTTTTTTATCATATATTGAAATAATCAATATAGTATTAGATTTCTCTAGGAAGCATAGAACCACACAATCTAATTTTAGAAATTCAATGTAAACATCAGTTGAAAATATTTCATTGAAAACTATCATGAGCAAGTGACCCATAAGTTGCTGTTCTATTTCCTAAGTCAGATAAAAGAGATGGAATTAGTTTTCTTTGTTTAGATGTTACATGAGTAAAGCATTACAACTTTGAAATGGAGAATATTCATAGCTACTATATTCCAGAGACACTGAGTGATCAGAAATATATATAGCATGAATAACTCATCTGCCTATGTTTTTCTCATCAGTCTTTGTTATCCTTCACATATACTAGATGTTGAACTATGGAAATCTTCCACTGTGTTAAGCTAGATTCTCTTGAGAAGAAAATCTAATAAATAGATATCAAGGCAATGACTCAGACTATTGTAGTAGCAGGCAAGTTCCAAGTTCATGGGTCAGATGTTAGTTTGGATGTTTCTGTCAACTCATATGACTCCAAGATTGGCAAGTCAGATAACAGGCTCACCTCCTAGGAAGACAAATCTAAGATCTACAAGTAAAATGATAGACTACTGCTTAGATTAAGAAGACAGAAAGGGTGCTTGGACAGAAAGTCCATTTATGGGAAGGAAGCCACACTTCTTTGCAAATTTCCTTTCTGCAGATTAGATGTTCTTGAATCACTCCTGAGGAAGTGATTATATTATGTTAAATCTATCATGTGGGATGACTACAGCCCCACAAACCCCCAAACCACTGAGAGTCATGACACTGGGTCAGAGCTTCCAGGTGTTGATATAAGATGCAACTATTGTTTCACAAAACCAATATATGTGAAGAAATTCAAAGGTAAAAGGAAATAATTAGTCCAAAGGGCTAGTGAACCATGGGAACCTGAGTTTCCACTACCTGAGACATCAGATGTAGATGATGTTGGCTCTGAGATTTAAAAATCATTAAATAGACCTTACTTACTGGTCTT